>CAUYSK010021402.1:0-51875 GCA_963575035.1 Avahi laniger
TATTCAATAAGTGGCTAATAATCTTTCAACTTCCAAAGCTTTCCACCAGAAAGTAAACATTAACAATGTTTCAGGATTAACTTACATTATTTTTTTCATCATCCCCCAGAGTTAGTAGTTTTCTTTTTTTTTTTCTTTTAACTTTTTTTTATTTTTTGTAGAGATGGGGAATCTCAATATGTTGCCCAGGCTGGTCTCAAATCCTGACCTCAAGTGATTCATCCATCTTGGCCTCCCAAAGTGCTGGCATCACAGGTATAAGCCACCATGCCTGGCCCCCCAGAGTTTCTATCTGTACACCTTTGTTTCTCCCATTTAGCTTGTCCACTCTCACTTCTCTCTACTCACATGCTACATATAATTTAAGACCAAGTTCAAATGTCAAGCAGATAGCCTTCTCAAACCAATCTCACACTAGTCTGAATTTATAACCTTTATTTACACTAGCATTTCCGAAAATGTATTCCAAGGAACATTATCGTGCTTAGAGGTGTTAACAAATGGTCTAGAACATTTGTGAATACTGTATACTGTATCTCCTTCTTTCAAAATCACAATGTATGTTATTATTTTAAAAGCTCTGAGAAGTCCTGTAATAAGGACCCCAAAATAATTTAACCTAGCCATTCTAAAACTTCTGTGATCATGGAACATTTATTTCAGTGAAAACCATTTTACATTTTGAAGCACACTAGCATTCTCTAAAGTACAATTTGGATATTTTGGTTTTTGGTTTTTGTTTATTTGGCAATTAACTATACTTTTCAATTCCTTTTACATTGTTATTAAACTTGCAGGTGTTTATGTTTATGTGTCTCCCGAAACTAGACTGGAAATTCCTTGGGAGCAGAGATTATTTCTAGTTCTTTCTTTTCTTCCCTACAGTGTCTGGTAAAATGCAGATGTGAAAACAATATTGAATTTATTCCACAAAGTCACAAACTGCACATGTAAGTCTCCTTTTTCTAAGGCAGAATATAGTGCTGTTGGTATTTGGAACATTAAAAGAACTACAGAGAATCAAAACTTAAACCAAGACTTCAATTAACAATCTTTCTGAATAACAGAGTATTTCACTAAAGCAAGTAATCCCTAACTCAGAAATCTTTAACTGATGACTTAAACATACATGTGTGTAATGGACCCTGTTATGGGCTAAATTATGTCCCCCCCAAAATTCATGTTAAAGCCCTAACCCCCAGTACCTCAGAATATGATAGTATTTGGCAATAGGGCCTTTACAGAGGTAAAAAAGGTTAAAGGAGGTCATATGGGTGGGCCCTAATCCAATCTGTCATCCTTAAAAGAAGAAGAGACACCAAGAATGCACATGCACAGAGGAAAGACCATGTGAGGTCACAGTGAGAAGGTGGCCATCTGCAAGCAAAGGGGAGAGGCCTCAGAAGGAATCAAACCTGTCAACACCTTGATCTTGAACTTCTAGCCTCTGAAATTATCATAAAATAAATTCCTATTGCTTAAACCACCTGTGGTATTTTGTTACTGCAGCCCTTGCACTAATATAAATCCCCTACCCTCACTGCAACACACACACGTGCATATGCACACACAAAAGTACCTTTTCTGATAGCATAAGTTACTGATTAGCAAAAATGTTGTATGTTAATAAAAAGAGTGATTAAAACAATAAAAAAAATCTGTAATGATATGAGAACTAGCTGAAGAAAACGGGGAGGAGGACTGTGAAAGGGAAAGATTATTCGTGTAAGAGTGAAGAGAAATGGACTCAAGAATGGTTAAAAGTAGAGGAAGATTGACTTCAGCTCAAAATAAGAACCTTTAAGAATTAGATTTATACAAATGTTAAATGGGGTGCTCAATGGAAGTGTTTCCCACCACTGGGGATAAAAAAGCACAGTCTGGACAATCCACTCAGCAAGAATGCTGTAGGACAAACTAAATGTCAGATAGGAAGTATGACTAGAAGTCTCTTAGATTCTTCCAGTGCTATGTCTCTGGGGCTCTAAAACATGTTCTGCTCCAAACCACTGCAGCAACTGCTCCCACTAGCAGTGCCAAAGGGAGAAAGAAGAAAAAGATGTGTTCCTGTCATCAGAATACATGTCCTGTGGAAACAAGACCATAGAGAGTAAATACAGTTCACAAAATCAGTACTATGCCACAGATAAACATAATTTTTATGAATCTGTCAGTCAATATTGTATCTATGGTAAAATATGTGCTACATTCCAAATTAACTCAAATTTTAAAACATCTTGTTCATGAGGGAATCTACCTGTATTCCCTTGTGTGCTTCAAGTATGTTAAGTTTTGCTTCCCTAGAGTGTAAGTAAGCTTCTTGTGGACAGACTACTGTTTATATTTTTGCACACTCCCACAGATCTTTAGCATGCTGCTTGATTAACAATTCTGCTTCACCAATAGATTAAGCTCAGTAGATTGTCATGAAACTTTGTAATTAACTGGAGACAGAGTATTCAGTGAGTTAGGGCACAGACTGGTCAATTTCCAGTCCCACTCAGACTGGCTCCCTCCGTAATCTCAGGCCAGTCATTTAACCTCTCCAAGCCTGTTTTTCTATTGCCTGCAAAATGGTTAAAGTGAGGATTACAGAAAACAGTCCTTGTAAAAGTGCCTGGCGCACAGTAGGTGCTCAGTAAATGTCTGGTACAAAGCTCAGCATGTAGTAAGTGCCATGTGAGTATTAAATACGTTATTTCCCTTATTACAATTATTTTATGCAAACAACACTGCCAGATATTTGTATAAAGGGTTGATCTCTCTTAAATAAGTAGTACAAGTCCTCCTTTTCCTATGAAAATATTAAAATGACAAATGTGATACGCAAATCACATACCTGAAACTATGATGATGAAATAAGAAATTTGGCTCTGGGACAGAAATCTGCTTCTTCTAGAACTCTCCAAAGGAATTCAACACTCTAAAGGGACCGGTGATTATTCTGCAGCAAAACAATGGTATTCTGAACCTATGTCAATTAACTGATCACATGATACATCCCAACGTTTCTTTCTCTGAGAGCCTGTTCTATTTCTGTCCTACACACTCTGAAGGCAAGGAATACCTCTAAGCTTTTCCCCGCCTAGAACCTGAAACTTATTAGGCCCCACTCCTCACCCCATGGGAACACAATAAATTCTCATTGCACGGGCTAAGAGAGGTAATAAGATGAAGCAGGCCAGAAATTTCCTTCGGGAAGGTATTCGAGGGTCTCCAAGGTATCCATAGCGCACCTGGATACCTCTGGCGGTCCGCTCAGAGGCCCCACAAGGAACCGCCCTATCCAACTTAAGTGACAGACACGCCGCCACCTCATCATCGCCCAGTTCACGCTCTCGATGAATACTTAGCCACGCTTGCCGGGCCCCAAACGAACAGCCCCGGCCCCCGATCCTTTCTCTCTCTAAGTACTATTTCAATTGCCTTTAGGCTCCAACTTGTGCAAAAGCGATAGAGACCCGAACCCACCTGGAACTGATGCGACTCTTCTACAAACGCCAAATCTGGAGAGCGCATGCGTATTGCCCAGGCGTCGCTCACGTGACTGGAAGTGGCTGGTTTTTACTTCGTTCGGTGTTTGATTAAAAGGTCTTTGACGTGTGTTAAAGCCGGGATTCCTCCTCCTTTGCGCATGTGCGTGCTCTGGGCCTGATGGGAATCGTATTTCTGCGGGTGAAGCGTTGAGTTACTATATGGAAACCAAACTACAAGTTCTGGGAGTTGTTCTCCGTCCCCGCCCTCCTCTCCCCTGCCCGAGCGGGGAGGCTCGCCCAGCGGCCCGCTCTCAGAACCGCTACCTGCGATGCTGCTGCTGTGGGTGTCTGTGGTCGCAGCCTCGGCGCTGGCGGCACCGGCCCCCGGGACAGGTGGACAGACGCGGGGAGCAGCCGGAGCGCCCAATGTGGTGCTAGTCGTGAGCGACTCCTTCGTAAGTATACAGTGGGGCAAGGAAGGGACGCCCCGCTCCGGACCCGCAACCGCTACGCTGCCTACCTCCTGTGCCGCAGGCCTTGGGGAGCATAATCTGAGACATTTTCAAACATGTTTTACCCCGGTGCAAAGTAAGAAATACATTTTATTGTGATACATTTTATTATATGCACACATGCACACCACATACATATACATATGTATAAAGCACTTTAGTAAGTGAAACGCACTCTGGTAGCCTCTTTGTAAATCTTTGTTGTTTTATATACTGATCTCGATTCATTAAATTATTTTACAACTACTAATGAACTTTCGGTTCATACCCCGGTTTGATTCAGTTGTGGGATAAAGTAACATTCTTCATCTCCATAAAAGCGTGTCCAAGAGTCTTTTTCCAGTTTCAAGTTTCCAGGAATTAATGTTTGGGTGAAAAGTAAAGAAAGTTTATTTTTACTACCCAGGTATCTAATAATACTGTTACTGCTGATTTAAATGCCTTTGTTGATATAATTTAATCCACTCCTCCGTATTCCAGAAAAATTGTGTGTATGGGTGTGTTGGTAATGTTGGCACATAGTAAGTATGAAGTTTTTTGTTTTTAGGATGGGAAAAACTCATCATAAAATTCATATGGAAATTCAAGCCATAAAAAATAAATCTTGAAAAACTTACTATAAAGCTACAGTAATCAAGAAAATGTATTACTGGCATAAGCATAGATAGACATATAGATCAATGGAGTAGAACTGAAGGTCCTGAAATAAACTCTCCTAGTTTATACTAAATTGATTTTCAACAAGAGTGCCAAGACCATTTAGTAGGAAAAGAATGATCTTTTCAACAAATGTTGCTAGGGAAACAATATGAATGAAGTTGGACCCTGCCTTACACCAAATACAAAAATTAACTCAAAATGAATTGAGGAATAAAAATGTAAACGCCAAAATTATAAAACTTTTATAAGACATAGGTATAAATCTTTGTGACCTTGGATTAGGGAATTAAGTGGGCAAAAAAACTGAATAGACATTTCTCTATAGAAGGTATACAAATGGTCAATAAGTATGTGAAAGTATGTTTTCAACATTATTAATCATTAGGGAAGTGTAAATCAAACACACAATGAGACACCAAGTCACACCTATTAGGATGACTGTAACCAAAAAGACAAATGAGAGTTGGCAAGAATATGGAGGAATTTGAAACCTCACACACCACCGATAGGAATGTAAAATGGTACAGCCATTGGTAAACAGTTTGGCAATTTCTCAACTGGTTAAGCATAATAATCCAACAATTTTGCTCCTAAGTGTATTTCCACGGGAAATGGAAATATATGTCTACACAAAAACTCATAAATTAATGTTCATTGCAGTTTATATAATGACCAAAAAGTGGAAACAACCCAAATGTCCATCAGCTGATAAATGGGTAAATAAAATTTGGTAATACTGTTCAATAATAAAAGAAATACAATACTGATATATGCTACAATGTGTATGGAACGTAAAAAACATTATGCTAAAAGAAAGAAGCTAGTCACAAAGGAACACATATTATATGATTGCATTTATATGAAATGTCCAAAGAAAGAAAATATATAGAGACAGAAAGTAGATTAGTGGTTGCCTAGGGTTTAGGGGAATAGAGAGTGATGGCTAAGAGGTGCAGAGTTTCTTCTTGTATGGTGTTGATTGCACAACTTTATAAATATACTAAAAACCATTGAATTGTACACTTTAATCAGGTGAGTTGTATGGTATGTGAATTATATCTTAATAAACACCTTTTTAAAAAATAAAAATAAGCTCCCAGTGACAGTGGTCTGGGGAAAAAAATAAGCATCTCTGCCTGGGTCTTAAAAGACATAGACATCCTCTGCGTCCCACTCCCACAACCCCAGCCACCTCTCTGCCATTGCACCTGCATTGGTGTTAGTTTTGGTGAGGTTTCAGGAGGAGGGGTAGGGACAAGAATGTATACTACAGAGTCTAGTGAGAATCTCATTCAGTCTGATGGACAGATCTGGGAAAGAACACTATAAACACTCTTGCCATGATGAAAGATAAGATGGTCAAAGTTACTGTCACATTCTTTCATTAGGATGATGAATGGAATTCTAAACTTCTCTAGTTCTCCCTGGCCCAGAATGATGATAAACTGAGTATCAAGCCATGATTAAGAAGGAGCAATCGAAATCACAAAGTCACATCTACCAAAAGGCTCATCCATCCCAAGAGGGAAAATGTCTGGACGTATAAGAGTTAAAAATAATAGCAGAATGCAGAAACTAAGGCCATTTCTGTCACTTTTATACAGAAAGCCAATTAATGGGCCTCTTTTTATGCCTAGTGTTATAATGTTTCATTCATTTGAACCTTAGGAATGGCTTTGAGAAAATTGAAATGGGCTATTAGTAAATGATGGAAGTGATCCCAAAAGCCATTCTGCAAGATTTTCTGTCCCAACTAAATATTACAGAACTGTGCATTCACTTATGCCTGTCTATCTATTGTAAACCACGTAAACATACTGTGGAAAACTTGCTTTCGCTGTCTTTCATCAGCTAGCCATGTTAAGATGCCTTTCAGTTCACAATTAACTATTATGTGGACCATATCCCATTGATACCATTATCAGTGGTACTAGTGGTAGCCTATGTTTTAAAATTATTTGCTAGTGTGTAAAAACTACATAGAGTTAAAAACCAAAACTTCTAGAAAATGTCCAGTATTTTCTCTAATAATGTAACATTTTGCTCTTCATTTAAGGTATTATTGATGTGCTTTTGACATTGAGAATATGTATATCATAAGTCAAATAATATTTCCTGAGAACCTAATCCAATACAAATCATGCAATTGATGAACTTTATCCAGCTTATTAAGCTTTACAAAAGTATACTGTTCAATTTTGAGCACATTAAACTTTTCTTTTATAATTGAACAGATCTCTGGATTAGAGTTTCATTTCATTTCATTCACTAAATAATAATTATATATCCCTGCCTTTTATTTCCCAAGCAGCAATCTTAACATAGACCACCTTTCACACGTGGAATTGTCAGGAACTTCCCCAAATAGGGCATTTATCCCCTCCCCTTCTTGCCGCCTCTGCCACTTACTCATGCTTTAAAGATTCCTGCTTTCCAGACTACTTTTGATACAGACGACATTCCTCTATCAGTCATAGAAATGAATCAATAAAGCACTAATGTCAATTTTAATCTGATACATGTGTTATTGATATGCTGCAGTAGCCATTGGCAGTGATAGTTACATCATTCTGAACCTAGCCTGCAGGACCTGAAGTCCAAGCCCCAGTATTTGAATTATGTAGCACCTCTATGACAGTGCTTCTGCTTTGTGACCTCCTGCTCCATCCCTCAACCTGCTCCATTCCCCAACCAGATAAGTCTGGGTAGCTGGTTGTATAGATTCCAGGCAGTGGCCACAAATGGTTATCTTCTCATGTCCAAAAGATTGTAAAAGTGAGACATACAGGTGTTTGGAATTTGTGAGGATAAGTTTCTGAGAATTTGAATTTATAGACTTAAATTCTTATGGAGCGTAACTATGTACTTTTGTCTTAGGCTTTCTATGTCATCCTGAGAAAGTCAGTAGTTATTTGCTTAGCCTTCAATGATTTCTCTTGCTAGAAGTGGTCATTTATTTTGACATAAAACATGCTCTAATTTTCCTCATCTTAAAAAAGACAAATACCTGACCTTAATCCCACATTCTCCTCCAGCTTACGTGCCATTCTCTAACAGTCATCCCATATTTTCCATTTCCATTTACAAAATAACTTCTTAGAAAAGGTTTTTTGTTTTTTGTTTTTTTTCACCTGCTGCCTCACTTGCTTGCCTCCCCTTCTCTTTCCTCTTTTCCAGTTTAGCTCTCCATCCCTAACTACTCCATTAAAAGTATTCTTGTCAAGATCACCACCTATCTCCATACAGCCAATTCCAATGTGCATTTTCTGGCCTCATTTCAGGCATCTTCTTGAACATAGCAGACTTTACCTCTTTCTTGGTACACTGTCTTCTCTCGGCTTTCATGGTACTCAGTCTCTTCATATCTTCCTCCCTCACTGGCCATTCTTTCTCAGTTTCCCGTACTGCCTTCTCCTCCTGTTTGGGACTTCTCGCAGCTTCCTCTGGACCCCTGTCTTTCCTGTCCTTTCGCTCTCTCCCTGAAAGGTTTCATTCAGTCTCACAGTTTTCAATAACATGCATATTCTAAAGACTCCCAAGTTTATTTCACCAAGATAGACTTCTCTCAAGTCCAGATTCCTGTCTGTATCCAGCATCCTACTCTATGTCTCCATTTGGAAATCGCAGACATCACAAGGGTTTATGTGTATCCCATATTTTGGATTGCCTTGCCTTTTAAACTATACTGATAATTATATTGAAAACATATAATAGATGTAACTCCAGGACTAGAATATATTTATTCTGTTTTTTCTCTTTACCAAATAGAGTTTTTCAATTCCCGCTTCATCTCCAAAATGTACATCTCCAACTCAAACATCTCTTCTAATCTTCAGACTCATTTATCCAGCTGCCCAATTGACATCAGCACTTTACATCTCACAGATATCTCAAACTTTACACATCCTTTAAGTTATTTGAATGGCTGGATACTGCTCATCCCTAGGTTTCATACATCCCAGAGAAGTCTTCCCTGTCCACTCTATCTGAATTAGGGCTACCTTTTCCTTCCATATCACAGGTGTTTTTCAAAGCACATATCATAATGTGTAATTATCCATGGTTTATTTACCAGTATACTTTTTGCACCATCCATTAGACTATAAGCTTCATGGGGGTAGGGACTGTTTTATTCACTATTGTATCCTCAGATCTTGGACAGTGCCTGGCACATAGTAAGTATTCACTAAATATTTGTTCAATCAGTCCCTCATCTCCCAGAACTTTCCAGAATGTCCTTTAATTACTGTACCCAAATGAGTCCAGGCAGAATACTGCATTGAATTTTTGATACTTATAGATAACAGTTATTGATAACACTCTCTGTACTTGTTTTTTACCTTCTGAGGATTCTTACAATCATATTGAAGTCTTTTTCTATTATAAATTTTATGGTTAAAGTTAAAGAAAATAATTTTCTTCATTTGTAATGCAGTAAATGTTAATTAAATGTCTTTATTTCAGGATGGAAGGTTATCATTTCATCCAGGAAGTCAGGTAGTGAAACTTCCTTTTATCAATTTAATGAAAGCACATGGCACTTCCTTTCTGAATGCCTATGCAAACTCTCCAATCTGTTGCCCATCACGTGCAGGTATGAACATCCTTACTATTAATGGAAGAAAGTGACTACACACTGAAAATATATTCACAGTTTAAAAGATTATACCTAAAAGTAGGATAGTAAGTCATATTTGGCCCCTAATAAAAATTTTTTTTAATATAAGAGATGTGTGTTTCAAGGCATGTATTGGGTATTGGGGTTATTAGAATTTCTAATTTATTTTTCAAGAGTAGGAAATTTTATCATTTAGAATGATGTCTAGTTCATGTGTTACTGTTTCATTTCCTTATGATTGGTGACTAGGAATCTTTTGACTATCCAGGCAAATGAGGAAATACTCATATTTCCTAAAAGAGTTCTGTTTCCAGGGAAATTTTTCAATAAGGCTATAGGTAATTGGGAGGACTTATATGGACATTAAAGTATACAACAAAGTAGTTAGAACTTCTTATATTCAGGTTTTTCTGAATTTTTTTATATTATTTTAGATTGCATGTGTTCTCTTTCTCTTCAGTCTCAATTCACTTCTATCTCAAATCTAATTGTTCACTTTTATTGTATTAATTATAATAATTTAACAAATAGGCATAGTTTTAATGGTAAAACAGGAATGACATTAAGCCATGAATAATTTAAAAAATAGGAAAATACTCCCATTTTTATGAATGCTGTCTATTGTCTCACAGTTGTCTTCCTTTTCCTACATCCTTCTGGTTTATGATTGTTTGCCTTGCAACCCATAAATAGCACTCAACAACTTGGTTTGTTTGTAATGTACTGAGATGGTGTTCTCTGTCATTTGAGTTATAAGTCCTTTTACTTACATTTTCAGCACTATCAGCTATTTATTAACAATGACCAAAGATTAAAGGAAACCTAAGCTGTATTATAAATGATATTTTGATAATGAAGGACCAGATGTATTAAAAAAGTTTTGTTAACCATAAAGTGGAATGAGCAGTAGGCTAGGGTGAGATGATCACCTGGATTCTAATCCTCAATGGATCATGTCAAGCAAATCAGTTTCCTTATCTATAAATTGTTGTATATGCTGTGTACCTCATAGGGTTGTTTTGAACATCAAATGAAATAGTGAATGAGAAAGTGGCCAATGAACTTTAACGGTCTCAAAAGTGTTAGATGATGTTTTTTCTAGAAGTATACTCTGAAGAGTTTGAACAAAGAGAAAAAATAATAGTTATAAAAACTAACATTTATTGCATTCTTTGTGCCTGGCAATATTCGAAGTGCCTTACATGTATTAATTTATATAATTCTCATAATATTTCTATAAGGTAGATACTCTTATTATCCCCATTTTGCAGATGAAAACTAAAGTACAGAAAGGTTAAATAACTTATCAAAAGCCACTCAGTAACTAGAGTTATTGAGATTCAAATCCAAGTAATCCCCTGTCACCTCTCAGAAAGCATTTTGTTAGATGAAAACAGAAAGTTTATTTATTCCAGCCTACTATATGTATACACAGAAATGGGAAAAGGAAAATAAACATTTATTGAATAAACAATCATAGTTGTAGAAAATGAGACAGAAGACATAGTACACTTAAATTTTCTGTGAAAAACCAGCAAACAGACAAGGAATAAGGAAAATCTTTGAAGACATTGGGAAAATGAGATTGACACTTCAATTGACTGATTTACAAAATTAATCAATAAGTACTTAGAAATTATTTTTATGATTGAAAGAAGACTCTAGAGTCATACAATTTTAATGTTTAATTCCAGCTGTATTTACCTTAAGTAACTTAACCTGTAAGCCTTAGTCACCTCATACGTAAGTGGAAATAGTAACTCCTTGCAGAGTTTTCCCCTTGATAAAATGAAGTAACAATCAGAAGTGTTAGATAAAGCACCTAGTGTAGGTATGTCTTATTTTAGAGCAAGAGCTATAAACTAGTGGACCACTTTCTCAGAATAATTGTCTTAATATTTAAAACAAATTTTTTAAGCTTTACTTTAATCCCAATTTCTTTTTTCTTTGCCCCAGCAATGTGGAGTGGCCTCTTCACTCACTTGACAGAATCTTGGAATAACTTTAAGGGTCTAGATCCAAATTATACAACCTGGATGGATGTCATGGAGAAGCATGGCTACCGAACACAAAAATTTGGAAAACTGGACTACACATCAGGACATCATTCCATTAGGTAAAAATTAAAACAATAATAATCCTAATAGACTGCCCTCCACTATAGCATGTACATGTATTTTTTTTACTTTTATTTTTTTATTTCTCCACAAAGATGAAAGTAAATCCTTTAATCCCTTGATTGTGTTAATTAGGCTAAAACTTTATCTTTCCTTAATATTCTTAAAATATTAAAATTTCTAATATGCTGGTAATTTTGTTTTTCTTAAACATTAAAGGTCTATAAATGGTGTTTATAATATTAGTGTTCAACCCATGTTTTATTTTGATTGAGTTTCCGTTATATAATCTCTCTATATAAAACCATAGCCTTCTTGCTACTTGCCTTTATCGATTTTTTCCAACTTGAATCTATTGTAACTTTTTTGTTCTTTCATTCTACTTAGTCTTCAGAAACCAGGCAGCCAAGCATAGTGGTTAAGAGTAGAAGTCAAGAATCAGATTGCCTACTTTTGAATTCTAGTTTTTGTTTGCTACTAACCTTGTAGTAGTGTAATCTTAGACACATTATCTAAACTAACTGAACTTTAATTTCTTTGTTATGAGAATTAAGTGAAACAATATGACAATATGTGCAGGAAAAAAGCTAACATGGCAGGCCTGAGACCACTGTAGTTAAAGGCCTGCTTGCAAGGTTGGCCCATGCCTGGCATCCTGGAACCTGGATTTCAGGAATATTCCCACTATTCCTTAACTAATAAGAGTGACTTACTATGTACCTAGAGCATTTATTTGTACAATGTGGTTTATGCCAAACACCCGCTATCCTGGGAGTCTGGAATTTTGGTATGTGCTAAGCACAGGGTGCCTACATGATCAACCCCCAATAAAAACTTGAGCACTGAGTCTCTAATGAGTAGAAACAGCACTTCACATGTGTTGTCACAATTCAACACTGGAAGAATTAAGGATGTCCTTTGTGACTCCAATTGGAAGTGTGGGCCTGGTTTCCTCTGGAGTTCACCCTAAGCAGCTTTTCCATTTGCTGGTTTTGCTGTGTATCCTCATATATAATAAATCATAGCCATGAATACAACTACATTCTGAGTCCTGCAATTCCTCCTAGCACACTTGGGTGTGATCTTGCAGTCCTCCAACGCCTGTGACCCCTCCCCAACATGAATGCATGTTAAGATATTAGAGCAGTATCCCTTTCTTGCCAGCAAGTGCTAATTCAGGGTTATTGGTAAAAGTTGTAGTGATGATGATGATATTAATGATGATGATAAGTAAGAACAAGAAAAAATGGTAACAAAAATAATGATGAGTGTAGTGAGTTGAATAGTGTTTCATGACTAGAACTTCAGAATCTAACATTATTTGGAAATAGATCCTACTTAAAGATGTAATTAGTTAAGGATCTTGAGATGAAATCATCCTGGATTTAGGGTTAACCCTAAAGCCAAGGATTGCTATCCTTATCAAAAGAGAAAAGAGGACATAGACACACAGAGAAGAAGACAATGTGAAGACAGAGGCAGAGATTGTAGTGATGCAGCTACAAGCCATGATTTTCATCATATTTACAAAGAAATCCATAAATAAAAAAATTAAGGAGCACTAGCTACTGTAATTTCACCAAAAAAGAAAATGATTAGAATAAAATTAAGCAAAACCATACATTAATAAAATTAAGCAATGGGAAAATGTGCGTATTTAATGTAAATATGCATTTAATAAGGCTATATTGAAAATTGATATTCCAATCTGAATTTGCCAGACTTGGTATGATTCATTCAATTAAAACAGACTGTTTTTGTGAGTGATCGTATGTAAAGAAGATGGAAGACAGCTTTACAAATCCTTTAAAAAAATGGCATGTGTGTTTCTCACAACTTCAAAAGAGGAGCATTTAATGGGAATGAGTATAGATTCCTTTTTCTCTTATAGAATTTATTAGGCTGATACAGAAATTTGCAAGAGCATTTTTCAAAACTGTCATTTTTCCATGTAAGAGACTTAACTGGAAACACATTAGCTGCTACAATCCCATCAATAACAAGGAGAGAGAGAGATGGGGGGATCTCCACAGAACTCTTAAAGTCTGAGATAGTTGTCTACGGTAGAATCTTGGGAAGCTAAAGTTTTAAGTCTACGTTCCTAATTAATATTGAAAAAAACTGTCCTGTTCATCATCAATTTTAATGTGTGATATTTTTTCAGATGTGATTATTACTGTGTAAACTAATTCTGTGCTACCTGTGAACTGATTTATCCAATGTTATAGCAGTAGAATTTGGCTCACAGGCACAGAAAACCCACACAGCAATGGCACATATACAAATTTATGCAATAATTAGTTGGTAATGTGTTAAGTAGTTTTATTTTTCATTTGTATTAGTGAGGACTTTATTTGTTGTTAAAAAGAACTAATTAAACTGCTGAATGTTGGGTAGTATATTTGGCTATCCCCCTGTTTTCTGGCATTGAACCAAAGTAGAATAATTCTTCTATTTATAGGCTATTATGAAAACTCCATTTTGATTATCCTGTCTAAAAATTAAGGATATTTGCAGAAAAGAATTCTCACACTGTTATGTAGAGCAGTAAATCTCAACTTTAATATGCATACAATCACTCGGGCATCTTGTTAAATGCCTGTTCTAGTTCCGTGAATCTCAGGATGGGGCCTGAGATTCTGCATTTATAACAAACTCTCAGGTGCTGCTGATACTGCTGGTCCGTGGAACACACTTGGAGTGGCAAGTATATAAAGAATGGGACCTCAGGTGAAGGTAGGATAAGGTATAACCAATTGTGAATGTCTTTACCAGAAATAAGTGGTTATTATTTGTGTCCCTTTGAGAAGAAAAGCCCTTCTTATATTTCTATTAATGTAAAGAGTTGAAGTAGACATTGGGTTACTTAGGAGAGGCATGACAAAATGACACATTGAAGGCTTTCTAAGTTTATAGAGAATGATCTTCTTTGATATGGGTATATTACACATTTAAGCTCCCACTTGGGGCTAAATTAGAGTAGTCTCCTTCACGGTACACTAGTGAGAGAATGAGAATGAAAAAGACAAATTAACATCTTACTGTTATTATGATAATAGTTTTGACCTCACAGACTCAAAAGTGTCTTGGGGCTCCCCAGGGATCCCTGGACCACACTTTGAGAAATGCTGGCATATAGGAAACTACACGTTGTATGTTTGTGCCTATTGCAAGTAATGGTAAATTTATGTTGAGAGCAGCCCATGCATCAAAGTATCCAAAACACAGGTAGTTTTGGTTCCTCCTCATTAATACAATCCCTTTTTAATTGTCCTGATTGAAACCATACTCTTGATATTCTGGACAAAATACATAGAAATAGAATGGAAAGAAATTTCTTCAAAATACCCCCCATGGTTAAGTAATTAGAAAGTTTATATTTGGAGGAAAGTATAGCAATTACTGGTAGAGGAAAAAAAAGACACTTAGAACAATGAGACAAAGAAGTAGGTCTAAGCATATGATCAAAAGATATGATTTCCAGGTACAATAATCTGGCCTGATTAAGAGACTGTCACCCTTGTAAGAATGGACTGGAGATACTGGTTAGCACAGAGAATTATAATTTCAAGAGAATTATAATTTCAGAAGAATTATCTTTCTGTTATTGTAATTATAATAGTTATAAAGTTGCATATTAATATTCTTTTTCCCTGTTTTATTCATTGGAGTTACTGACTAGAAGGAGGGCTGGAAAGAGGGACTTTCTGGGCTAAGAATTGCAGTTCCTGTAGCAGTCTATTACTGCTTATGCTACCCCTACTGCTCTTACTGTGCTTAATGATGGCTCAGGAAGATTGGGTTGGCCCAGGGAGTAGTGAAAGTAGAACAGAGAGTCCACATTGATTATAATTATTAATATTTACCGAATGCCTGAAAAAGTTTCAAACTACTGTAGTATATTCATCTTCCAAATACATCACTTCATGATTTTTGTTCTTCCTCACTCTCCTATTTAAGTTGCAAAAAAGTAAATAGTATTTTATACTTAGGCACAGTATCTGAATATGAGTCAGCCAATCAAAGAAGTAAAAAATTTGAGAAAGGAACCTTTTACCTTAACCGTAATCTTTGTCCCTACTCCCCTAGCAATGCTGAAATCATTTGTTATAACTCTACTTGAGTACCAGCAGTTACAGGAATCATGCCAAAGGCACATTATGAAGAGAGAAAAGAGAATGCCACTAAGATAGAAGGGTAAATCATATATTATTTAATAAGAGGGCAAAAATAAAGCCAAGTTTGAAATCTGACCATAATGTAAGGGTAGGCTAAAATTAACTTGATTTGAACCTTTTTACCCTTAAGGGTACCTGGGTTAAAAGAATCTCAGGAACACAGAGAGTAAAAAAAAAAAAAAATAGGGAGGGGACATAAATTTATTACCAGAAAGGTTAGATGAAATCACACTTAATCATTGCTGTGACAAAAGATGCAGCCAACTGTGTTCAATACAGCCATCTTTCAAGGCTAGAAAATCTTTCCTGACTCACTCATGACTGTATCATAGAGTCCACTGGGTAAGTCAGCACAATCAGGACAATAGCTAATTAGGTTGTATTACAAGCTTTTTTCTTGTAATAATTTCTCAGCCATATTTCCCCATGTAATACTATTTGGTTGAAAAGAAATCACTTTGGTTCCTAAACATACTGTATGAATCTCAGTGACGTATTCCTTTTAATCTCAGAAGCCTTGAGTTCTACTACAAGTACTGCTCGTGTTATAAACTCCTAAAATTACACCCCTGTGAAACTCTTTCATATACAGTGAGATTGCAGTAATGATTTAAGCAAAAGACTGAGAAACCAATATCATTGTTTTGATAACATCATGAATTTTACAAAACTTGCTATTTTAGGGTTTCCCATCTGTTAGATTTATTTAGAATCTGTTGTAATTCTGTGGAAATTCTAGTTTTCATTATTTTTATCAAAATATATTAAATATCTACAATGAAAAATGATACTTTTATTATGGCTATTTAAATTTCTTTACCTGCCTTCAGAAGACAGGTGATAAAATTCTTCTGTTTTAGCTCATCTATGGGTTGTTAGTCATTTTGTGTGGATTGAAATTTCTCAAGTAGAGTATTATGTTTTAATATAAAATATTCTTTATTTGTGAGTTGGTATCTGGATTTTTAAAACTTTTCTTAATTGATAGGGCACTTCAGACATACTTAACTGAAATTTGTAAAAATAAGCTTCCTAGAAATGCCCAGGACTGCTTCCTAAACAATTATGTCAGCTGTATATGCTTAAACATTGATTGAAAAAAATCAAGCAATAAAATAAAATAGACTAAAGATTTAGAGAAATTGAGTTAATTGAATCATTTAACTTAAAAATCAGCTAATAAAGAAAATATCTCTAGTTTATATCAATAATAAGAAATTTGCATCACTGTTAGATAGCTCGGATTATAGTTAAAATTGTTCTTTTAATGAGAAAAGATAGAGCTAGATACAATTTAAAACCTGAAACTTCAGAAATGCTGTATACATGGTAAGTAGGATTTTAAAAATATAAAGACTTAGGGATAGAAGGAAATTATAATAGCTTTGGTTAGAATACCATCTTCCTAGAGAAAAAGAAAATGCTAGAAAATTCAATGACTAAGGAAAAATATTAGGAATCTGAAACATTTTTTTACTAAATATTTTGCTGTAGGAAAAAGTAACCCCTCTAAGTAATCTGTCATAGTTTTAAAGAACACATAAGTGAACACTTGATTCGTGTTTTTTCCTGATTTTTGAATTTATGATGTTCAGAACTTTGATTTCGAGATATAATTACTCTGAACTTTTACATGACTGAGTCTAAAGTTTGTTTTCCATGTTGTTTTCTCATGTGTATACTTAGTTTTTAAAACTTTTTAAATACCTTACAATATACTTTTTTCTTTTGTTTTGCTTCCTCAGTAATCGTGTGGAAGCATGGACAAGAGATGTTGCTTTCTTACTCAGACAAGAAGGCAGGCCTATGATTAATCTTATCCCTAATAAGACTAAAGTACGAGTGATGGAAAAAGACTGGAAGAATACAGACAGAGCAATAAACTGGTTAAAAAAGGAAGCAATTAATTATACTGAACCATTTGTTCTTTACTTGGGATTAAATTTACCACACCCCTACCCTTCGCCATCTTCAGGAGAAAATTTTGGATCTTCAACTTTTCACACATCTCTTTATTGGCTTGAAAGAGTAAGTAACTGCAGTGTGTGTGCTCAAAAGTTCAAAAGTTAACATTACATCTGTAGCTTATTTGTATTAGCTCATTATTTCTTTTATTAACACATCTAAAGAAAAATGTAAAAATTGTATATTCAAACTTGACCAATAACTGATTGATTAAAGCTAATGGGGCAATTTTACAGAAATAAAGTAAGTATTAAAACTCAGAAACCTAATTCTAGATTGAATACATTTGCACATATGTCTATTGAAAGAGAAACCGAAAGGCATTCTCTTAGGAGTGTAGGCAGTCCTCACTTTACACAGTTCAGGATTATAAAAATAACCTTGCAAGCTGAAACTGTACAAAATGATCTTAGTAATCAAGGGGAAAAAATGACCATTTTTCTGGAACCTTTATATATATTTGTCAAAATATTTAAAATTCTCTTCTTTTGGTTACCAATGAAAATAGAAAAAATAGTAAAATTAGTATTTACTTAGTGCACTGTAATGAAAACACTAGAAACCTTGAGAATGAAAGTGGGGTATTTTTGTAAAAAAAAAAAAATTATCAGTTTGTTAAAAACATATCAGTATAGGTTAAACTTACGCTGTCAAAACTTATTGGTTTGTTAATAACTTAGTAGTAGTTTGAACAGTACTTGCCTTATTTATTTATTTATTTATTTATTTTTTGGAGACAGAGTCTTACTCTGTTGCCCTGGCTAGAGTGAGTGCCATGGCGTCAGCCTGGCTCACAGCAACCTCAAACTCCTGGGCTTACGCTATCCTACTGCCTCAGCCTCCCGAGTAGCTGGGACTATAGGCATGAGCCACCGCACCCAGCCTAGTACTTGCCTTCTAATTGTCTAACTTAGGATACAGAGCAAACATCTTTATGACTTGGCAAATTGTCATATTCCTTTTTAAATTTGTATCACCTTCCAACATTTTACCTTTGGCACTTTCAAAGTCATGCTGTATCTCCAAAGTTTCCTTTAATGTGAAAATTTTTACCAATCTCACTTCCTCTGGGACATCCTTGTCCTTTTCTTCACAACAACCTTCTTCATTTATGTCAATAAGGGTTCCTTCACTAAGTTCCTCTGGCTACATATCTAGAGTCTCTGGAATGGCAACAGTGTCTGCATTCCCAGGTCAGTTCTTTTTTCTATAATTTCTTTTTATGTTTGATTTGAATGTCACTTCTAGCCTTACCACTTTTCATTTTTTTACTGCACGTTCATCTTTGTTGACCAGTTCCTCTTTTGATTATCCATTTTTATAAAGTGTCACATGGATTTTTCACTGGAAGACAAGGAAGCAGCACAAGCATATGCTTTGCTGTCTGTGCATGTGCTGAATAACCAGTCACTGACATACTTTGAAAGAAGCAACAGCATTAGTCAATGAATGCAGTGAGCATCTGTTACAAATCTAGTGATTTGTAGACTAAAGAGCTAGCAGAATATCAGTATGTAAGTTTGTACTTTATGCAATTATTCATAGTTAATATACCCTGGAAACTGAAATTCAAACACTGTTGTTGGGGAACTGGTGTTTTGTTTGGGGGGAGGGTTGTTTTTTGAGACAGTCTTGCTCTGTTGCCCCGGCTAGAGTGCAGTGGTGTCATCACAGCTCACTGCAATCTCAAATTCCTTGGCTCAAGTGAGTCTCCTGTCTCAGCCTCTCAAGTAGCTGGGACTACAGGCATGCGCCACTGCGCCTGGTGAACTTTTCCATTTTAGTAGAGATGGGGTCTTGCTCTTATTCAGGCTGATCTCAAACTCCTGAGCTTAAGTAATCTTCCCACCTTGGCTCCCAGAGTGCTAAGATTACAGGAACTGGTGTTATTGAACTAAACTGTGATAATGAAATTTTTGTATATAAGAACTACACGATGCAAGGACTCCCTCTATTTTGAAATATGTAGTCTTAAAATTAAGTTACTTCAAAAATTCTAATCAGAAACACTATTTACTGCATCCTGTTTTAGAGGAAGTAATGTCAGAGTTTTAGATACTCCATATCTTCTTTAAAAAGTTCTAAGTGACTCCATCTTGAAAAATTTGTCTGGAGTTAGTACTAGCCAAAGGAAATGAATTAACTTTTAACTAAATAATAAGTAGACATTTGAACTTTATGAAAGTTACATAACTAAAAGATATATATGAATTAAAGATCTAGTCTTAATTGTTTTTACCAAAACCATAAGCATTTATATGTATTAAAAAGATATATTTGTTTTTAACAAGCATTGGCTATCTTATTAGATATTGGCATTTTTACTAGTGAATTACTGGGAAAAAGGATTCAATATTCTTAGGATGTTGATTCTGAAGTTTTGAATTGGTCACACAACTATTAATATATATTAAAATACTAAGACACTTCCAGGCTAGAATACTGTCTACTATAGCTCATATTTTTCATTCAAATGTATAATTTTTAAATTTTTTTACAACTGTATCACTATATGTGTATACACGTATTAATATAAACATACAGATAATGATCTATACCTTTTGTTGTTAGTGGGAATATTAATAATTTATTTCTGATTTATGTATTTGGTTTATTTTTTTCTTACATAATTTATAGCCATTCTTTTCTACTATTAAAAGTAATTAAACATTGTCTAGTTCACCATACACATTTGTTGGAGGAAAGGAATGTTACTACTTTGGTAGCATAACTAAGTTTCTTCTCCCCTTTTTAGGTATCTCGCAATGCCATCAAAATCCCAAAATGGCTGCCTCTGTCAGAAATGCACCCTGTAGATTATTACTCTTCTTATACAAAAAATTGCACTGGAAAGTTTACAGAAAAAGAAATTAAGAATATTAGAGCATTTTATTATGCTATGTGTGCTGAGACAGATGCCATGCTTGGTAGGTGGTATGATTATTAAGCAATTACATGAAGAAAAAGTATAATATTTTTCCAACAAACTATGATCATGCTGGTGGATGATTTGTATGAACATCCTCAGATATTTCTCACAACAGTTGTTTTGATACATAAGGCTTAGAACTATAAGAATCTTGACATATATAAAAATTGGATAACTTGCATTATTAATAGAATAAAAAGCTTCTCTATTTTAGTTGTTGATAAAGTCTCAGACTCATTAATGCTCATATTTGTTCATACATAAATAAAGATGCTAGGAGGCTATCATCTGCTTGCACAAAACTTTTTACCAGCTTTAAACAGGAATCGGTATCCGGCCAAACACAGGTACATGTGTAACAGGTAATTCTAAGACAGCTTAAGTTCTGAGAGATGAGAAAGGTTACTTATAGAAAATCTTGTGATTTCTTCCAGTCTTGTAATAATTAAAAAATAAATCCATTCTCCCCAGGCCCTTTAGAACAAGGCTTAACTAAAGCTGAAATCAATTTACTCATGTATATTCTGGTCCAAAATCATTTTGAATTTCCTTTCTTTATTCAACTGAAGGCCAACTCAAAATCAAACCTGCCTTCATAAGATGATTGTCAAGAGAGTGTTACTCCTGTTCACTTTTCGTGTTAAAACCCTGGTTTTATAATATATCCGTTTTTATAACAAAAGTTATTTTCATAAAGTCATGTCATTTATTTTGCTGAAGTTGGAATATAATTGTGTTAGTGAAGTGTGGGTAGCATCTCTTCTATAAAGAGTAAACCTTGGGGGTGACAAGTGAATGGTTATTTGTTTAAAAGCATTCATTGGGTAAAAATAGAAAAGTATATTTTTCTATTTTTCTATACTTTATAGCAGAAAACAAAAAAGCCATATGGATAAATTATTAATATTTATAATATAGCAAGAATAAAATGTAGGAATCATAGGACTTTCCAAATAATCTTAATGAAAATAAGATTTTAAATAAGTTTATTTAGTCATGAGTCCATATGTGTGTTGAGTTGTGTTTCATGGATATTTTCTGATGTTAGGTAATGTTCACCCATTTGCACATTAGAAATCACATTTGAAAGTTTACAGCCATCCATCCACATCTACTAAAGTGAAATATAATGTTGCTGCAGGGAGTGTGGGACTACTACTCTTGAAGTCTGTTCAGAGGGAAAAAAAAAATGCAGCAGCTTTCTTGCTTCAGGTTACAAAGTTTATGAAATATATGGTATCTTCAGTTTTAAATCTGCACTGGTCTTGTCACCAAATAATATTTATTGCTGTTCATTGTGTTTGTTACCAAGCATGTAGTATCTCTTAGCTATCAAGCACTATGTTGGGCACTAGGGGTAGTACATTGAATACTATTAAGAAATCACACATTAGTTAAAGACACTCTTAGGTCTTTCCTCATCTTAGGGCCTTTGTATTTTCTTCTCCCTCTGCCTGGCATGCCCTTCCCTTTGCTTTTTACATGGCTGGCTTATTCTCAGTCTTTGGCTTTCAGCTTAGATATTATCCTCAGGGATGTCTTCCTCAACCACTCTAAGTTAGTATACCAGCCCCATCATTCTGCTTACTCTATATCTTGTCATGTTATTTAACATCATAATGTTAATATTAATACTTGTTTACTATTAGTATCTGTCTTTTTTGAAGAACACAAGCTTCATGAGGGCAGGGGCATTCAGTCTTACTCAACATTGCATCCTAGGTGCTTAGCATTGTATCCACGGTGCCTAGCACATAGTAAGCACTCAATAAACATTTATTGAATGAGCATAAATGCCAGGAATCACAATATATTGTTGTAATTACAGTAAAATACAAGTGGTAGGAGTCTTGGAGAATGAAGTGATTCACTCTCCCTGGAGGAACAGGGAGTGATGCTTCATCAGAGATCCTGAGCCATAAAGGAAGAATGGGGACTTGTCAAGTAGATGGTGGGGAGAAAGAGCATTCGCCATGGAGGGCAGAGTATGTGCAGGGGCAAGGAAGTGTAAACCAATATGGTGTGTTCAGGGGATTCTGAGTAGTTTAGTGTGCTGAAAAGTAAAGGTCTACCAGGTAGCTGAGGGTGCTGAGGTTGGAGAGTGGACAGGGGCCTTGCTTGTCATGCTAAAGAATTAAGACTGTGGGAAGCTGTGAAAAGTTTTAAGCAGGGATGTGACATAATAAAGCAATGAGGTATTTTAGAAAGATTGCCACCAAGGTAGTACAAGGGATACCATGGAGGGGAAAGAGGAGTGGAGACAAGACTGATAAGGAAATAATTCTAGTTGTCCGGATGAAATATCTGGAGGGTCTCAATACTGTGGATAACTCCATAGAGCAGTAAGTCTCAATTCTCACTGAACTTAGAATCAGTGGGATTCTAAATAATATAGACCCCTGAACCCCAGATTCAGCAACTGCCAAAGTGGGGATGACTCCTCTTTCTGTACTATGCATTATTGTGATTCTCTTAATTACAATGAGGAGGAAGTTTCAGAACACTAAGAGGGACTGATGATAGGAATTTTACTGTCCAGTTATTCCCTACACAAGAATAATGCCAAATCATACTCGTGTACTATCTGTACTGCCTCCAGCCCTTCTTCAGAGGAAGGATTTCCATAACCCTCAGCCAATCTCATGAGAATGATCTGGCAGTTGCACAGGGGGTTGGCAGAAAAAGTAGCAAAGAAGAGTTCTGACCGCTCTGTCACCTCCTGTTGCACAGAAATTGTGGGTCAGTGGTGACATCAATCTTTTCATCATCTGTGACATGTGCAGTGCTGACATCCAACTTGTCTTTCTCATTTGAGACACTAAAGGCAAGACTGTTTCCCCCCATTCTCTAATAGAAACGTAGAAAGCAAGCCAGCATGATTTCCAGATAAAGAAGCTTTGAGCAAAAGTTCCTATAGATATTATATTTTCTCCTTCTTCTCTCTAGTTTGTTAATTGAGAATCAAGTATTTAATATATGAAACTTGGTATGACTTACTTAAGATCGGTACATAATATTCAGATATTAAGAACCATACTGACAAACTTTCAAAGGGTAGAGTTGTTATTAATATAAACTTAGTGTGATACAGTAAGACATGAACTAAAAGCCAATTAATAGATTTATCTTGATTTCTGTTGTAGGTGAAATTATTTTGGCTCTTCGCCAGTTAGATCTTCTTCAAAAAACCATTGTCATATACTCCTCAGACCATGGAGAGCTGGCCATGGAACATCGACAGTTTTATAAAATGAGTATGTATGAAGCTAGTGCCCATGTTCCACTTTTGATAATGGGACCAGGAATTAAGGCCAACCAACAAGTATCAAATGTGGTTTCTCTTGTGGATATTTACCCTACTATGCTTGGTAAGTAATGCAATTCTGTAAATATTTATTTGTAATAACGCTGGAGAATGAACAAGCAAAATAGTCAGAAGTCCTGCTGACTTTTTTATAACCCTGAGCAATTCATTTAACTATGAGTCAAATCTGTACTCTGAAAAATGAGGGTAATATTTCTCATGTTCCTGTGGACTTCACTTACTGTAGTCATTTTCCCTTCAAAAGATTCATAATCAGAATATGACTGTGAAGTAAGCCGTGTAAGATATTCAGGTTCATAACTTTATGATTTGTACATCATCTGATTCTCTACCACCATTTCTGTAAAATATAAGCACTTCCTTTCTGGATTATTCTACCCACTGTGAAACTACTAAGTGTGAGCATATTTCTCATCAGACTCTGTAGATAGTTCTGTATTATTTGCTTTATTAGCTTTTTAATGTCTGTGAGCACAGCCATAGGTCTAGAAAAGCAGCATTTGGATAGGGATAGTTAGCAGTTTATGTTGAAGATGCTAGACTAACTACATCATCAAATTCAAAGGAAATTATATAGAACTGTTAGTTTCTATCTAATTTAGCAGATCACTTTAAATTCATTAGCTGTAATTCCTCTGTTCTAAGGCACCATCACTTGTAAAAAGCACCATCAATTCATAAATTTTGATGAAAGGAGAAGATAACCCAAGATATACATATATGTGTGTGTATTCTCTAATTTCGGAAATGTTAAAATGTGAAACAAACACGCATCTTAAAATCAAAGAAACGAATTCTTTTTATCTCCTTCCTTCTACTACAAAGCCTTTCCCTTTATTTAACTAAATTTGTTTAAAGCTAATTTAAATCAGTGCCCTTTCCCATTCTCTTTTATTTTGTACCGCTTCTCCTGTATTTGAGCACACTTCTTTGTTCTTTGAATTTTTAATCGCTTCTGTTTCTTAGTCATCGTTTGCTGGTTTCCCTTTGTTCCAAAGCCGTTATCACACTTAGCCATATCATGGCCGTTTTCTGGCTCCATCAGTTTCCAGCTGATTGCTATTACTTTTCCTCATTTCTGTTTTTTTGAGAACTTCATATGTAATCACGTGTATTTGTGTCTTTGTTTTCTCATCTTTTGAGTTTTATGAATATATGCTTATTTATGTTGGCTTCTCTGTACAATTTCCTTCCTCAATTTTTCTTCATGTAGAACTTCCCCCATCCTCCCCATTCCGAAAGAAAATCCTCCTTGGTTCATCATATTTGTTTGACTTTTTAGCCTTGTTCTGTTTTCTTGAGGTACAGTGCCCAGAACTGCAAAAAGTACTATAAAAGATTATGGAAAGTTGGATTGATTCTTTCTCAGTTTTTCCTGCAATATATTTCATAGTGATATTTGGCATTTTGTTTGTCTTTTTGACTGTAGCAGCTAAATAGTCCAGTATCTTTAGAGACCTGTCTACAGTGAGTCCTGTTTTATTCCTAGACATTCTGTTACCTTATATGTTAGTTGATTAATGTGCATGGTTTAAATTTTTCTTTAAACATTGTTTTATATTTGTCCACAGTGCAAATTTTGTATTCTGTGATCTTGAGATATTATCACTACTTGCCATTTTGTACATCATAAAAGTTAAAGCTTATCTGCAAACTGACAGATTTCATAATGTATTTATCTAACAGATCATAGAAGAAAATACTAAAAACAGTTGGTTAGAATGAGGGAATTTTCATTTATCTACCTAGGGGGACACCTGCCTATCACTGCTTAGTTTATGTTACTTGACAGTAAGAATTTCTTTAGCTCCTTTGAAACTCCTTTGCATTTCATCTCCCCTCTTCTGGAAATAATGTAGGTTCCCTGCAGTTGTATGTTTTCCTGCAATTTTTCAATTATTATAAATTTCTAAAACTTCATAGTTTTATATAGATTTTTATTTTTATCTTTCATAAGATTCTTGGTTATAGACTCCTTATTAATCACATTTCCCTGCAGAATATATTTTATTAACAGTATTCATATCATGTGTTGGTTAGACCTGCCAAATAAGAGTAAAGGAAGTATAGCCAAAATAAGTGTCTCTCCAATTCTAAACTAAAAATTAAATTAATACATTCAAGGATTACCACAATTTATAATGTGTTTCATAGTAAATATTCTTTTTATCATCAGAAGGGGGAAAGCTATATTGAAATGATTTTTTTACGGAGGAGGGAGTGGAAGAGAATACCTTGGAATGGGTCTTTATGTAAAACACTGAAATATCCTATTAACCAGATGTTTAGCAAAAATAAGGTGGAAAGAGAAAGATGCAAGCAAAATACAAGATACAAAGGAAGATGCAGCAAAAACCTTAGGTTGGTGCCAGGAGTTAACATTGTAACAACATTATTTATTTAAAAGTAACCATTTTATAAATGATAAAGGGTTAATATCCCTAGAGTTCTTATAAATCTGTAAGAAAAAGAGAAATACTCTATTAACAAATTGACCAAAAGATATAAATAAGCAGTTCACAATAGAAGATATACAAACTTGGCCAAGATATTTTTAAAGATTCAAACTCAGTAGTCATAAAAATATTAAAACAAGAACATACCATTTTTCTTTCACATACAGAGTTTGTGAAGATTAAGAAGAATTAAAAAATCTTATATTAGAAATAGGTCTTCTTATATACTGCTACTGGGAGTATAAACCGATACAAATTTTCTGGAGGCCAATGTGTCATTACATTTCAAATTTCTTAGAAATGTGCATACCTTTTGACCCAGAAATTCCAATTTTAGGAAATAACCTATAGCTATACACAAATACTTATCTCCATGGATATTTATTATATCCATGGAGATAAGTATTATATCCATGGAGATAGTATGAAAAAAGAAAGAAAAAATAAACTTATAGATATTTTAATAAAGTATCTACAAAGGATTTCTTATTTTGTTATAACCAATTGGGAGTTTAAAATAGATATAGACTATATTCTTAGAACTCTAAAGGTCCTTTCTTTATTAGCACAGAGGTAGCTATACTATTTTGTATGAATTCCATTTACACCCGCACAGTATAAGCTTAAAAAGAAAAATGATATAAAGAGAAAAATTTGTTTTGAAATTGATTTTTCAAGGATGAACTTTGCTCATACTACATTTGAGCTTTAAAACAAGATATTTGAGTCTTCTGGGAAATAAAAATGAAATTAAAATCCTGAAATATTGTGAAACAGAAACAAACACTTCTGGTGTCAAAAAAAAAAATTCTCAAATCATAGCCCAAGCCAGACTTCCTCTTGGAAATATATAAAAAGATGGTGATTAAAAAAAAATCAATAGAAAGATCTGAATAGGAAAAAACAATTAGGATTCCTGTTTTAGTAAACCTACCTTACTATCAAGAGTCTATTGAAATTTAAGATGCTACAATGCTTTTATTTAAAAGTCTGAATTTATAAGTTTTTTAAAGGTTTTTTAAAAGCGTACTTTTTCTATAAAATATTTCATGCTAAAGTGGGAAGAATATTCTTAGTTTATTTAGCCTTATAGGTCCTTTATATTATCACATTATCATTTCCTAATATTGGTACAAAAGTACCATTTTTATGAATAGGAATTCTTCATAGTATTAAAGTTGATATCATTACTTCAGAGATTATTCTTTAAAAATTACTCCTCAAAATATTTTCTTCTCTAATACCTTGTACCAGCATCCTTTAGCTCAGTGAGAAATTAAAATTGTTTTGATTTTCATTTTTAAACTTATTTTCATGTGAATTTTTTCTTTCAATAGTTGATCTTTTTGTAAAACACCTACCTACCTTCTTCCCACTTAAAAGAAAAGTCTAGATTGTTTTGAATTGTGAGTATATAATTATATAAAAATACAGTTGTATTTAAAAGAATACTTAATTGCTAGTGATTTTAATTGCAACCTCTTCTTGTTATAGGATCTTAGTGGAAGGCTGGAGGTGGGCATTTATTCTGCATAGGCTATTGTGTTTTTTATTGGCTGAGAAATATTGTGAAATTGAATAACTATGGTAAAGTAAGACTTATGGTGTAGTATTAAAAAGTACAGAAATTCTAGAGTCAGACTGCCTAAGTTCAAACCTCTCTTCAGTAGTTACCAATTATGTGACCTCGGGCAAGTTACTTAACATCAAAAAAAGTTTCTAATTATGATTGGTTGGCAGAAAATTAGTGCTTATATTTGCCTCTTCCAAGGAAAATGGAAGATACAAATTTTTAAATTAAGCGATGTATGAAACATTACCTTCAGAAGATTTACAGAGGTCTTTGTCTACTTTCTTATTCTCCTTTAATTAATCTGTTTTTCCTCAGATACAGTCAAGTTAAACTAATTTTCTTATTCAGTTTTGCATAATTTCTAACATTTCTGATACAATTCTGTTTTTCACTGGAAATATTTAAATATACGTAAAAACATGGAACATTGAAACCAGAAAAGGGATGGGAAAGGCAACTGCAGACTCATTTTGGTTCTATGTTAAGTACCCAGCCATAATTAATGATAATTTTTCTATAGGAAAAAGGCAGTTTGAGTTCCAAACAAATACCCGAAAAGCAGTTTTTACAAATGCAATCTGTTTTTAAGTTGGCATTTCTCTTGCTATTGTTCTTTGTGTCTATATTTGATGCATTAAAAATAAATTACTTTTCCCTATAGCAGTATAATCCAGGATTCCTCAAGGCATGTTTTGCAAAGTACTAGTCCCTCAAGATGCTACTTGAGAGTAAAAAAAAAAAGTTCTATCATCAAATAACTTTGGGACACATGGTATACTGTATACCAGTCTTGAAGGTTTATAATGCACATCAGCAATACATTTACATCTACAATAAATTTACAATTTAATTTTGTTTAACCATTGTTTTGCAAATGTATATGACTACTAAATCCCTTTCTTATATAGGTCTTGTTAACATCCCATGGAAAAAATTTTAAGAACTAAAAAAAAAAAAAAAAAATTTAAGAACTATGACTATTTAATCATTTAGGAAAAAAAAGACTGGTGATATTAACTAATATTTGTTGAGATCTTCTATGTCTCAGAATTTTACATAAATCATCTTATTTAAACCTAAAATGAGCCTACGAGATACAAGTAGTTATTGTCCCTGTGTTACAGGTGAGAAAACTGAGGTTCAGAGAAGTGAATAACTTGGGCAAGGTCACGTGGCTAGTGGAGTAAGCATTTGAATCTAGGCAGTCTGTTTACAAAATCCATATACAATCTCTAGTCTGTGGCTTTTAATGGTATGAAAAAATGTAAATTATGTAATTTATGTATTTTCAACTAATAAAAGAATGAGTTTTTAAATGTTTTGTTATTTTTCTTACATAGATATTGCACAAATTCCTCTGCCTCAAAACCTGAGTGGCTACTCTTTGTTGCCATTATCATCAGAAACATTTAAGAATGAACATAAATTCAAAAATGCACGTCCGCCGTGGGTTCTGAGTGAATTCCATGGATGTAATGTGAATGCTTCCATCTACATGCTTCGAACTAACCAATGGAAGTATATAGCCTACTCTGATGGTGCCTCAGTATTGCCTCAACTCTTTGGTAATTTTGTTGATATATTTTTAGGTGTAATATTATATGTAATGAGCTGACTTACATTGCATTGCTCAAGAAATCTAATAATTACTATAAAATAAATTAATATCTACTGCTTCTCGTGCTGGAACAGTCTACAAAGGGCTGCCCATGTGAAGAGTAGCTTCTTTGCAAATAAGCCTCTGAATTTCAGAGAATGTGGCCTAAGGCTTTTGATCCGGATCTGAAGATAGAAGCCACTGTTTTCCCTGATTAGGGTATCTGTTAATACTCATGGTTATCTTTCCCAATCAGCAGTCAACACCTTCTCATTATACCTAGGTTTCACCTGTCCTGAAGGATTAACACCTGTGTTTTATGGAGCTTGACATTTTACATATGTTATTTAATGCTCACCACAACCCTACTAGATAGTACCATTATTATTTTCATTTTACAAAGAAGGAGACTAGGGCTCAAAGAAATTTAGACACCTATTGAAGGTCTCAAGAAGTAGCAGAACTGTGATTTCAACCCAATTCTCACTCCAAAATCACTGCTTCTTCTACCCTATAAAAATGCCTGCCTGCTTCACTACTCTGTGAATTAATTTTTAACATCATTATTGGATTTAGGGTTTTATTTATCCTCTTCCCCATTTTGTACATAAAATATGTGCTAAAGCCATCATTAATATTCATTTCTCCTTAAGTTTCCTTCCCAATTACAAATGTCAGAATTATTAACTCAAAATAATTCTTTAGGGGCCAAACTGGCTAACCCCCTTAAGAACAGAGGATTCTTGGATTCAAAAGGAAGTACGTAAATTTTCATCGTGATGAGTAATGGGCATCTGTTACTCGTTCATTGGCCATTGTCAGATGAAATTTATGAGAGGCCATTGTTTTCAACTAAGCTGTACTACGTGAAACAGACCAGACCAAACCAGAATGGAGTCACTTGTGCTAGGGGTCACATAATCAAACTGAACTTTAAAAGAGGCCAACTGCCCAAAAAAACAATGAGATTCACAGTAACCAATCAGAAGGGGTTCAGTTTACTTGAGCCGACATGATAAGGAATTCCTCTCTGTTTTAACCCTACAAAAAAAGTAACTTTATAATGACCAATCTGCTTTTTGTTCCTTGTCTCTGCTTTCCTCAGTCTTTTTATGCTTATAAAGCTTCACTTTCTCTGCTCAGCTCATCAGAGTGCCTTTTCTAAACCTTTAGATGGTATGTTGCCTAATTCATAAATCACTAAATAAAAGCCAATTAGATCTTTAAATTTGTTGAAATTTTGTTTTTAAATACCATGTTCTGCAAAAAGCAGATATGACTATCAAAAGATCAGAGTGGGGAAATCAGTGTTTTCTGTATTCTCTAAGACTTATTCACTGACTTCCCTTTCCTAAAGAGGTGCTGTCTGACGTCTCCTCCCACAGTCATATATATATATATCTTCAGGGGTCTCCTGGCTAATGTACTGCAGTAGGCCCATAGAGGTTTTTCCGTCAACATGCAGTGTTCACTTACTATTGGAAGTTAATTGTCATAAGATCTTTGACTTGCTGCTTTTCCAATTAGATTGGCATCCTAGTTGCATCCCTGTCTTCTCATGCCACATTTAAAAAGGGTGTTTACAGATTTTACCATTATTTTCTTGCTAATAGTGATGGAGAGATTTTAATTTCCATGGCTATTTGCTTAAATAGACAGCATTGGTGAATGTAACTTTCAAAAATCCAAGCATAAGATGCTAATATATAACGAAAACTAGGAGTAAGTGAAGTTGCAAGAATATAACTTGTCTATGTAAAGAATTTTTATAACTGGGAAGTGTGGGACTGTTGAAATGGGATAATATAAGCATTACTATTTTTTTTTCCTCTGCATGTTAAAGCAGGCAAGGCATCAAAAACAGGAAGAATTAGTTCTAAACCAGCTTACTAATGATAAATCTTTGACTATTTCTGGCATCTAAGAATGAATAAGGAAAAACGTGGGATAGCAGGATAGCGGTAAGAAGGAAGATAAGAAACACACATAACAGTGTGTTTAAATTTTGGTATATTATTTTACCATTTACACTGTCCTTCATTTTACTACACTGAGAGGAACTGAAAGTAAAAAATTCTAATATCCATCATAATAACATTCTAAATAAAATTTTCAGCAGGTAACTATTTTGACAGACATTTAATATTTTTCTTTCAGATCTTTCCTCGGATCCAGATGAACTAACAAATATTGCAATAAAATTTCCAGAAATTACTTTTTCTTTGGATCAAAAGCTTCGTTCCATTGTAAACTACCCTAAAGTTTCTGCTTCTGTACACCAATACAATAAAGAACAGTTTATCAAGTGGAAACAAAGTATAGGACAAAATTATTCAAATGTTATAGCAAACCTTAGGTGGCATAAGGACTGGCTGAAAGAACCAAGGAAGTATGAAAGTGCAGTCGAGCAGTGGCTTAAAACCCACACTAATCAAAAAACGGTTTGAACAAAAATAAGTAAATAATGTTCTGGAATTATATATAAATACATTAAAAGAGCATAGTTATTTTAAATGAAAATTTTAATAGTTACTGATTTTAGCTACTTTGAAAGAATGTACTATATTTTGAAATAAAATGCCAATGATTATAGAATTACATATTTTCAAAATGGTTATTATCAAGACATTATTTGTACCAACTTCTAACAATTTAATTGAAGTATCAAAAGGATATAGCAAATACTGTAATATAGAAGTTATGTTCTTCTGAATAATATAGAATATAAAATATTTTATTTGTGAACCATAAAATAGTTATGTGTGAGTATTTGATGGTGTTTGATGAGTTATTTGTATTTGATGGGACCATTTGGATATAGCCGAAGTGAGTATTTGGCATATTTTATGGGACATAGACCCTGAATGTAGCTGATATTATTACTTTTTTTTTAAACAGGTAATGTAGGCACAGGGTAAAAGCTTCAAACGGTACAAAAGGGTTAACAGTGAGCATGAAGTCTCCCTCCTTTCCCAGTCCCCTGCCATCTAGTTCCCCTTTCAAGAGGCAACTTCTGAAACCACCTTCTTAAGCTTTCTTTTACAGACTGAATTTGCATTTACAAACAAATGTAGATATTCTTTTTCCCCTACACAAACAGTAGCATACTCTACACATTGTTCTGCATCCTGCTTCTTTTTTTTTTTTGCCACTTAACAGTAGACACCTAGAAGTGAAATTGCTGCATCAAGTGTATCTAGCAAAATGACACTACATACTACCAAATTACCTTTAAGGAAGTTATTCTAATATACTAATTGATGTTCTCACCAGCAATGCATGTCCTCACATCCTCTGCCAACTTGATAGTAAAAAATTATTTTTATTATAAATATGGTAGATCATATTTTCATATATTTAACAGCCATTGGAATTTGCTTTACTATGACTTTTCCTGCTTCTTTGCCTGTTTTTCTGCTGGTTTCTGCTTTTTAGGTTTTCTTTAATTAATTATAGGCATGCTTTAGATATTAGCTCCTTGTAAGATATTTTCTTTCCAGTTTGTCATTGGCATTTGTCTTTTGACATGTTCTGGTGTGTTTTACATATAGAAATTTGTATTTTCATGTAATCAAATTTATGAATCTTTGTACCCCATAAGCATATACAATTATGACTTGTCAAAAATAATTTAAAATTTATTTGTGAATAAAAAAATTATGTAACTTTGCTTTTGTAGCTTTGGGATTTTGTGTCATATTTAGAATGGTCTTTCCCACTTACCTCTTTTAAGGTTTTTATTTTTCACCTTTAGATCTTTGACCTATCTGGAATGTATTACATATTAGAGATCTTACTTTAGGCTTTCTTTTAAATGGTTACCTAATTAACCTTTTATTGAGTAAATTATCTTTTGTCTCATTGGTTAAAAATATCACTTCATTATGTAACGCCTTTGATGGAATAAATTATCTTTTCCTCAATTGATTTGAATGGGGGAAAAGTCCTATGTACACTTATGCCTTCTCTGAACATTTTATTTTGCACTGGGCCGTTCTGTATTATTTATTAATCTGGTAGTCAATATCTGCTGGGACTAGTCCCTTTGCAACAGTTTTCTTTTTCAAAATTGTCCTAGCTACTCTTGTTCACTTAGTTTTTCCATTCAAATTTAGAATAAGTTCATCTAGTTACAAAAATGAAAAATCCTATTAGTCTTTTCTATGAAATGAGTAAATTTATAGCCTAATTTAGAAAGAATTTAATTCTTTATGATAGTTATTCTAAAGAATATAGTCTGCTTTCCCCTTTATTCAAGTCTTTTTTCATATCCCTCAATAGTATTCCAGTTTTTCTTCATATAGATGTTTCTCTGTAGAGATTTTTGAAAAGTAGGGACTTTAAAAAATAACCACATAGGCCCCACCCCACACCAATTGAATTAGAATTCAAGGAGGGAGCCAACCTGGGCACTGTTTTGATAATTATTTTGTTTGTTAATCACGCCATGATCCTAATATGTAGCCAGAGGTGAGTTTATTCCCATTTGTTTTATCATTTGTTGTTGCTATTTTAAGTAGATCTTTCTTCCACTATATCTGCCAACTGGTTGTTTTTAATGTATACAAACTCTATTTCTATATATTTATTTTGTACAAAACCACTTTATTCTTTGTAATAGTTTTTCAGTTGATATATTTTCTAAATAAAAAAATTGTGAATAATAATTTTAGCTAATTTCATTACTTTTTCAAACTTTCTTTGAAGTTTTTTTCATGAGCCAATTCATCTCCTTTCTTTTGTTTATTGTTCTTCAGTGAATTTATATGATCTTATCTTTGTTATTTATGAATTTCTGAGAAATAAATTTCACTCCAGTATATATCCTATATATTGTATGTACTTATGTACTCTGAGAGCAAACTCTTAAGAGAAAGATCTCAATATTAGATTAATATTAAAATTATATATATCTACCTCCCATCTCCTAATTAAGCCTAAAGACCATAAAATAGCTAACATGTGCATGTACATGTTAATTATAGGGGAAAAGCAATAATAGAAATGTGGTTCTGAAACCATAAGCTTGTGATGAGAAATATAATCCACCACATTCTACCCAAACCCTTCAAGATGCATTCATTGTGAGAATTTACCAAGCATCTACAATGTTTTTAGCATATTAAGCATAGGGTCATAATTAGGTACAATTGAATTTTCAGGACAATGTCTAATTCAAAATGATATTAATTTGAATTTTTGAATTAGACCATGAACAACCATGAAAACAGAATATTAAGAAAAACTCGCAAAACCAAGACCTTATCTAATGTCAGAAACTGAGAGGAACTGATGCTAATAAAAGCTGGATTGAGAGCAATTTTGGGGCCCCAATTTTTACTACCTCTACTACTACCACCCTGTTCTAATCTACCGTGATCTGTTGTTTGGAACTTTGCAATAGACTCACTCCCAAGAGGTATCCCTGAATCTATCCCCGGCTTTCCTCAACTCAGCAGCCAGAGTGATTCTTGTCAAATATAACGGATCACGTCACTGAATACTGAAATTCCCCACTGGTTTGCCGTCTTTTTCTGTAAAAGCCAAAGACATCACAACAGCCTATAGGCCCTAAGTAATCTGCTCGCATGTGCTCTCTCAGACTACATCTCCTTCCACACCCACAGCTGGTTCACTCTGCTTCAGCCACACTGGCCTCACTGTCCCTCTCCAGGCATACCAGGCATGTATCACCTCAAGACCTTTGCACTTGTCAGATCTCTCTACCTGGAACGCAGTCCTTTCCTCAGATTTCTACATGGCTCACTTTGTTACCTTTTTCAGGTCATTGCTTAAATGTCACCTTGCAAGATCTTCCCTGCTTTATTTTTCTCCGTAGAAATCATTACCATCCAATATAGTGTGTGTTTTCCATGCTTTGTTTATGCTGTCCCTTACCCCTCCTAATCCCACCAGAAAAAAGGACAGGCATGGCATTTCATCCTTTTTTTCCCCTAAAGTATCTCAAGTGCCTGACACATAGGAGAAGCTTAGTAAATACTTGTTGAATCGATTTACTTGGAATTCTAGTTTTTCAGATATCAAACTGATTTAGAAACCAACACATTAGGCTATGGCAGCAGGGAGTAAAAGAGCACAGCCTTCTCAACAAAGCAGAGCCTTCTAGGAACAGTAAATTCAAGCAAAATCCTGGAGAAAAGAACCAACAAAGGGATTCTATCTTTTTTTAAATATTTTTTTAATTGACACAATTATTGTACCTACTTATGGGGTATGGTGTAATATTTCTATACATGTGTATAATAATCAAATCAGGGTAATTAGCATATCCATCACTTCAAACATTTCTTTCTGTTGGGAACATTCTAAATCTGCTCTTCTAGCTATTTGAAAATTTCCAATAAATTGTTGTTAATTATAGTCACCCTACAGTGCTAGAGAACACTAGAACTTATTCCTCATATCTACCTATACTTTCACATCTGTTAGCCAATCTTTGGCTATTCCCTGTCTCTAGTAATCACTATTCTACTCTCTACTTATATGAGATCAACTTTTTTAGCTTCCACGTGAGTGAGAATATGCAATATTTGTCTTTCTTTGCCTGGCTTATTTCACTTAACATAATGTCTTCCAAGTTCATCCATGTTGCTGCAAATGAAAGAATTTTGTTATTTTTTATGGCTAAGTAGTGTTCCATTGTGTAAATGTGCCACATTATCTAGTCAGCTGTTGATGGACACTTAGGTTCATTCCATATCTTGGCTATTGTGAATAGTGCTGCAATAAACATGGGAATGCAGATATCTCTTTCTGATATACTGATTTCCTTTCTTTTGGATATATACCCAGTAGTGGGATTGCTGGATCATATGGTAGTTCTATTTTTAGTTTTTTTGAGGAACCTCCATACTGTTTTCCATAATGTCTATACTAATTTCCATTCCCACCAACAGTGTAAGAGTTCACCTTTCTCCACATCCTCACCAGCATTTTTTATTTTTTGTCTTTTAGATAATAGCCATTCTAACTGGCGTAAGATGATATCCCATTGTGATTTTATATTTTTCTGTGAAAAAGGCTGTATACTAAATATTTTAGGCTTTGTGAGCCATATGGTCTCTTTCACAGCTACTCAATTCTGCTGTTGTAGCATGAAAGCAGCAACAGACAATATGTAAACAAATGAGCATGGTTATATTCTAATAAAACTTTGTTTGCAAAAATACAAGATTTGATCAGTGGGCCATAATTTGCTAAATGCTGGTCTAGAACAATGGTTCACAACTTTGGTGCAAATTGGAATCACCCAAGGACGTTTAAAAAATATTAATGCCTTGCTTCTACGCCAAGCTGCAGGACTTTTAAAAGCTTCCTAGGTGATTAAAATATGTAGCAAAATTTGGGAACTATTGGTCTGGAACCTTGCTATAGTCCTAAGACAAGAAGCTTCCACATCAACTGGGAGCCTTATCTGTTTTTATTTTTCTTTGGTTAAAAAAATGAATTTTCTATTCTTTCTACTGAATAGAAAGAATAAAAGTGGTTTTCCATTTCATTAAGTCCAGAGTATCCTAGGGAAAACTAGTAGAATTAATGGAATTTGTTCAATGGCTACATACAGAAAAGTCAATATATAACTATAAGAAAAAGAGTTACAAACCTAGATTTTAAAAACTATAAGGCTTTATTAAAGTATATAAATATGAACATGGAATGACAGCATGTTTTAGGGATAGAGGATCTAATCTTAAAATATCACTTCTCCAAAATTAATATATAAATTTCATGCAATCCTGATTTTATTCCCAAGGTGATTTTTTTGTTTGTTTGCTTGCTTTTTTTTTTAATTGAACTAAATGGCCTTAAAAGTTTTTACGGAAAAATGAGTGTCTGAAATAATTAATGGAATTATGGGAAAAGAATATTAAGGTGGGAGCAATCTTACTAGTTGTTAAAAAATACTATAAACCACTGAATCAAACTAAGAGCTTAGTGATGAGGCGGCATGAAGCAAGAAAGATGACTCAACACAAACTAAGTAGGAAATAGAGATCTAGACATGTGCTGAAACAAGTAGTCCCTTCTACACTGGTCACATATTTTGTGTGTGTGTATGTGTGTGTGTGTATACTGTTCACAATTATGTATGTTAACTTCTCATTAGATAGAATTTTTAACTCCAGTTTTTTTTTAATGTTAACATTAAAAAGCAGAATCTTAAATAATTATTGGGTCAAAAATTATAATTACATTTTTTTTAAAGAAATAAAAGTGAGAAAATTTAGAAGAGATTGGTCACATTTAGGGTGGTATGGCCATACACAAAAATGAGAAAATTTATATGAATATATGATACAACCAAAACTATATTCAGGAGAATATCCTTAGCCTTAAACTTTTTATTATTAAGAGGAAATAAAATACACCGTTCAATTTTAAAAGTTACCTAGAAAACAAAATATGCATAAATTTTGTAATATTTATGACGAAGAGATTGATATCCTTAAATAATGGTTTGAGAGTTCTGCTTCCACTTAGGATAGGAAAAGCTGCAAGGAAATATTGCTCCCATATTAACAACAACCAAAAGAAAAAACAAAGCCTGATAATCTACAAAATCAAAACTTTTCTTGAGCCTCTCAGACGACAGAGATTGCAAGGCAATAGGTGAACTGAATTCCAAAGGAGTGGCAAACCCCTCCAAGGAGATGTGAGACACTCTAAACTGTTTTACCTTTGACAGAACATGGGAGGAAAAACTAGCAGCCAAAAATGTGGGTAAGAAAACAGCTGATATTTTGACATATTCTTAAAGGCCAAATGCATGTGAAAATAACAGTAGAAACTCCAAAAACCCCACACACAGGGAGTCCACACCGACTACCCAGCTTTCTTTCATGGACCTCAGCCTCAACTCAGGAGAAAGACAGGAGACAGTGCAGGGACCAGATGGAGGGCCCGCTGTTGGACCCCTGTGCAGATTGGGGATGGCTGCCTCTGAAGGACTAACACAAAACTCAGAACCTTTCCTCATTTAAAGCAAAACCCATTTGCCACTGGGGCAGGAGCAGAAAACCCTCTCAGCCCCAGTCCTCAGCAAAATGGCAGCTGTCACTGGGGAGAGGTAGAGTTAGCAAAAGCCATCTGCTGCTGAAGGGAAATGGAGAAACCCAACCATGTCTAGAATACTTCATTACAAAGCAAAAGTCTCTCACAAAAGGGATAGAGACAGGAAACTTGCTCTTCAAAGTTACAAGGCAGGGTTCAGCTGCCACAGGGGGAAGGGACAGGAGTGTGGAGCAAGTCCTACAGTAGAGGGTTAGGCCCCTCCAGGCCTGCATAAGACTGAGGTTGGAACAGGAGGGCCAGGAAAGCTACCCTGCTCCCACCATGAGCAACAGCGCACTACTTGGGGGAGGTGGGCAGAAGCCTGGCGAGAGAAATATCCCCATCTGGACTCCCATGGCCAGGTGTGCAGGGCCGGCTGAAAGTTGAGGGTAGAACAAGAACACTGAGGAAAAACCCTCCAGCATCCCTGACCTCACACTAATGCAAGATAGCAGTCTGGAGGAATTTTAAGTCAGTAGTATGATAACGACAACAACAGCAACAAAAAAACCCAATCCTACCTCAACTACTGACTAGATTTACTCAAGTGTCCACCTGATGGCCCAACAGATGAAGAAGCATTCCCATTTTCAGAAGTAAATCATATTTACATCAGTCATTATTATTCTCTGACATATAATATCTGGCATTCAGTCAAACTTACAAGGCAAAAAAGAAAAAAAGACCCATTTTTAAGAGATAAAACAGTAAGTAGAACCAGACTAAGAGATGGCCCAGAGGTTGAAACTATCAGTAAGGAACTTTAAAATACCATGATATATGTTGAAGGATCTAGTGGAAAATATGTACAACATGCATAAACAGATAGGAAATTTCAGCAGAGAGAAGGAAACTATAAAAAAAGAATAAAATGGATATACTAGAAATTAAAAACATGCTGTCATGGATGAAGAATATCTTCAATTGCCTTAACAGCAGACTAGACACAGAAACATTAGTGAACTTGGATATTGCCCAATAAAAATTTTTCAAAATGAAATACTAAATTCCAAAGGGTGACAAGCCCCTCTGAGGAGAGATAGGACAGAGGAACAAAAGAATGAAAAAGTGGAGAAAAACAGAGTAGAGCATTCAAGAGCTGTGGGATAATATGAAATAGTATAATACATGTGTAATTCAAGACACAGAAGGAGAATAGAGAAAATGTAAGAAGAAATATTTGAAAAGATAATTGATGAGAATTTTCCAAAATTAATGAAAGACAACAAATCACCAACCTAAATGTTTAGAGAAGCCCCAGCAGAATATACACAAAGAAAAGCACATATAAGCATATCCTAGTCAAACTGTTAGAAAACACAGATAAGGAGAAAAATCTTAAATGCAACTGCAGAAAAAAGGAAACATTCCATACAAAAGAACAAAGGTAAAAATTACAAAATTATGTCATTACAAAAATAAGCAAAAGCATCAAAAACTATACAAACCAGAAGACAATGGTGTGACTTCTTTAAAGTACTGAAAGATAATATTACAATTCTGTGTTGAAAAAAATAAATATTTATATATTAAATACTTTTTATATAAATTATATATTTACATATCTATCTATCTATATAGATATTACTGAAAGAAAGAAAAACTGTCATCCTAGAGTGCTATCCACCTGGCAAAATATCTTTCACAAATGCAGGTAAAATAAAAACTTTATAAGACCAAACAAAAAAGCTAAGAGAATTTGTTGCCAGCAGACCTGAACTATAAGACATGTTAAAGGATATTCTTCAAGCAGAAGGAAAATGATGCCAAATGAGAATCTGGATCTACACAAAGAGAGAACTTGGAAAACTTACATTGAGTAAAATGGTACAGTCTCTGTGGAAAATGGTTTGGCAGTTCCTCAAAAAGTTAAACACAGAATTACCATATGACCCAGTAATTCCACTCTTAGGTACATACCCAAGAGAATTGAAAACAGGCATTCACGGAAAAATTTGTACATAAATGTTCATAACAGAATTATTCACAATAGACAAATAGTAGAAACAACTCAATATCCAGCTGCTGATTAATGGATTAAAAAAAACTAGTATATCCACGCAATGGAGTATTAAAGAGGAATCAAGTACTGTTACATGCTACAATATGGATGAATCTTAAAAACATTATTCAAAATGAAAGAAGCCACACATAAAAGGCTACATATTATAGGATTGCATTTATATAAGACATCCATAATAGCAAACCCATAGAAAGAAAGTAGATTAGTGGTTTCCAGTGGCTGGGGAAAGAAAAGAATGCATATGGGGTTTCTTTTCAGGATGATGAAAAAGTTCCAGAATTAGATAGTGGTGATGGTTGCACAAACTTGTACTAAAAAGCACTGAATTGTATACTTTAAAAGGGTGGATTTTAGGGTATGTAAGTTATATCTCAATTTTTAAAATGAAGAAATAATAAAACACTATTTCACATCTATAAGAATGACAAACAATGCTCACATTGTTGGGACTATGGGAAAAAAGACACACACATTGCTTATGTCCCTTGTCAAGGGCAACTCAGCACCATGTATTAAAATGCTTTAAAAATGCATGTGGTCTGTCTTAGCAATTCCAATTACAAAATTTTATTGTAAGTTAATAACTGAATGTGTATGCTAAGATGTATGAAAAGAAATGTTCTTCACAGAATCACTTATGAAGTGAAAATTAGAAAACCTTTGTCCAAAAATAGGGGGTTATTTATATAATTATAATTCACTTAACAGTAAACAATTATATCATATTTTTACTTATTGACATGGAAATCTATCCAAACACAATCTTAAGTGAAATAAAAGCAGGATACAAAACATTGCATATAGTATGATCTATTTTGGTAAATATGTAAATCTAGTCATTGCAGTGTGAGAGATACGGAACTAAATATTAACAGTAGTTTTCTCTGAGCAGTATGTTAAGTGATTTTTTTGTGTGTGTGAATCTATATTGTCTAATTTTTCTGCAATTAATATGTACTACTTTTGTAAAAAAAGAAATACTAAAATTTCAAAACATATATATCAAGACTAACATCACCTATACAGAGACAAACTGGCATTATGCACCCGTGAAATGATACAGGGGTGTATCACCTATGTCATATTCCTGCCAAAAAGTCTAACCTAATTATGTGGAAACAAATACAACATAAGGGACATTCTGCAAAACATGTGTCATGCACTCTTCAAATGTCAGCAACATAAGAGGAAAAAGAAAGGCTAGGAGACTGTTCTAGATTAAAGACCACTAAAGAAACATTATAATTAAATACAATTCATAATCCTTGATTATGTTCAGCTCAACGAATGAAAATAAGCCCATAGCAAAACACATCTTTGTGAAATTTGTTAAAGACAAAGAAAAGAATAACAAGCTTCTATAAAGGAAAAAGCAATGATCACATGCAAACAAATCATAAATCAGAATGGCTTAAGGCTTCTCAACACAAACACTCTGAAGCCAGAAGGCAAGGGAGCAATGCCTTCAAAATTCAGAAGGAAAATTATTTTCCAAAATAGAATTCTAAACCCAGCCAAATCATCAGTTAAGCATGAGGGTAGAATAAAGAAATTTTCATACATGTAAGAGCCCCAAAAGTTACTTTTTCTCAAGAAGTCACTGAAAACTGCTTTCTTCCTGAGCAAGGAAATAAAACAATAAAGAAAAAAACATTAAATCCAAAAATGGGAGAAGCAGTATGAGATAAGCAAAAGGAATCTCTAGGATGATGAACTGAGATGCCAGAATGACCTCTGGGCTAGAAGGCAACCTGTCCAGACTGAATCTACATGACTCAAATAATGAGTACAATGAGGTCTCTCACTGCTTCGTCCTCTAGTTTGGCATAACCTTTTTAACCTTATGAAATATTGGATGATGTGTTCTACCAAAAGGGAAGAAATTAAGAAAAAAGATCAGAGATTCAAGAAATAGGAACTATAACCCAAAAGAAAGGCAGAGAGTTTCAATAATGACAACAAATTGATGTCCCCAGACAATAGTTATACAGCAGGCCTAGAGGGAAATCAGCCCAAATAAAAGAAAAATCGAAGTCTCTGGTAAAGAGGTTTCCATGAAAAAAAATCAGAGTTGCTATACTATATTATGAAACTGGCCTTGTAGAAATTATATGGAGGGACTATTTGGAGGTATAGGAAGAATTAGCTATGGTAACAATGAAAAGTAAGAAAAGGCAATTATTAACTTTAAGAAAACCAAAAACAAAATAATGAGACTTGCAATATATTACATCACTCAGCTGAGAATATTTTCATTTTATAATAATGTAAACACCAAATATAGGTCTAACTAACTCCAAATCACAGTGTTCCTGTACTAATAGTATGGGAATAAGGAAACAGTGGGGACAGAGGTATGAGTGCTAAATCTTTATCCTTATCTAATAAAACGTTAATAGATAATATCTAAAATTGTTAAATCAATGAATAGCATTACACACTTACTATTTAGAATTATGGAAATAAGTAAATGCCAGAAGCAATAGCAAATAGAAACTACATTGGTTCCCTCTAGAAGAGGGGATAGAGAAGCAGAAATGCATAGGACAAGGAACCCTGTATGTTATCAGTCTTCTAGTTCTATTTGGCTTTCAGAACTATGTGCATGTATTATTTTGATGAGAATTAGTTTTAAAATCAATGTTTCATCAGATCTCACTAAAGTTAAGTTCTGTGAAATCTAATTTCACTGGTAGAGTCTTGTTTTATAATATACAAGGGCATTTCAACAAATTTGAGGCAAATTATAGAATTATCTTGAAAAATATTGAACGGGTACTGGCAAGGAGAATCATTGAATGATGGGCATTGCTCAGAGAAAGCTCCCTGGAAGAAGTGGATTATAAACTGGGATGACGTGTGCTACACATAAAAACCTCTGAGGAGAGAGTGTGCAAATCAAACCAGGATTTTAGATTTTCCAAGGCTATCGCTCTACCTCTTTCTTAAATTTGCCCCAACAAGAATGGTTATTCCTACATCTCCACAGAGTTTCCTGGGGCTCCTCTGAATGATATTGGCATAAGTACCAAAGGCATTTTTTCTTAGGTGATAGATCTATAGTCAAGACAGGAATTTATGCTGAAAGTTATCTGAAATGCATCATATATCCATTAATTCATCAACTCAACACATATTCACTGATAACCTACCGTGTGTCAGACCTGGTGCTAGGCACTGCATATATAATGATGAAAATAATGAAGGTCTCTGGCCAAGGACAACAGGTTGGGAAATGGGATTCCTACAGCAACTGGCAAGATTATAACCTCCTACCCTGAGCATCTCAAAGTTCCAATGTTTCTTCAGCCTGGGAATGTGAACCCCAGCAAACGCCCACACCTCCCTGGCCCCCAGATCTGAAGTACAGGAACTTCTCTTTTCACCACGATGAATGTGGAAGGTGCACAAAAGACAAAGTGATGCTTCCAACAGGAAAACTAAAATTTGTTTGTGAGGAGGCAGGGCTAAAATGAAAGAGGCAGCATTTAATCTAAACCATTTCCTGTGACTTGGATTTCTTTTTTAAAAATTGGCCGCCTTATCATTTTCTTAGTCACCTCTTCTCTAGGCTTATTGGAGGCGTAGTCCCTCCTAGCAACCTCCCATCTGCTGGAAAACAGGATCCAAAGAATGGGGAGCGTGATGACACATCCCTCACTGGATGAAAATATTAGGGGGAAAGCAAGAGATGTACTACCTATTTGCATAAAACCTATTAATGCCCTCTTCAGACTGATGAAATGAATTTTATAACACCGAGAGAGCAGCTGTGATCCACTGCTTCTAGTAATGAGGAGGATTTGCAACAACCTGCAAACCACTGCCACTCCCAAAAGCAACATCATTGACTTTAGTACTCTCTAATTAAAATACTCTCATTGTCGGGCAGAAGACGACACATCTTATCAAAGATTCATCTCATAGGTCTTCTATTTGCTCAAAACGCTATTAGGTTTCTTGTGTTCTTGTTTTTCCCATGCTAGTGCAGATTCGCGGCATTTCAAACCACATTTTTAAAAAATAAAAACTAAGGTTTATCCTATTCTTTTCCTACTGGCAATCACGAAACCATTGGGGAAGGGGGCGGGGGGAAAGGTGTACATTCTCAGTCAGGAACTGCTTCTCTCCCGTGTTGGTCCGGGGATAACATCAGTCTTTACAATGGCCAAGCAAAGCGACCTTCTGTCCTGCTATGCTTTACTGGTACATACCGAATGGGCGACGTTCCCAGAGCCTAGAGGTGCGTGGCTCCCGCAAGGGCAGCGTTGGGGGCCACTGCAAAGAAGGGAAGAGGCTGCGCTGGGATAGGGAGGGGAGACGCGGAGAAGGTGGAGAACAGGAATCATGTGTGTTCCTCGAGTGTACAACCCACATTTGAGTGACAAATGACGAGGACAACCTACAAAAACAACTAAGCGCAAATCCGCCCGAATGAAGCTCCCTTTCCGTGCGAGTGCCTTTTCAACTAACTTTGGGAACTCGCAGACCCAGCGTCGCTCCCCGCGCCGCCTCGCCTCCACTTTGATTTCCCGCGTCCCGCCCGCCCTCTTCCGTGCCTCCTCTTCCTCCGGGCTAAGCATGGAGGATTCCTTTATCCCCTCAACTCTGCCGCCCGCGCCCAACCTCTCCGCACCCATCTTGCTGGGCTGGGGTCTCAACCTGACTTCCGGGCAGGGAGCCCCCGCCGCGGGGCCGCCCACCCGCCGCGTCCGCCTGGCCTTCCTGGGGGTCATTCTGGTTGTGGCCGTGGCCGGCAACACTACGGTGCTGTGCCGCCTGTGCGGCGGCGGCGGGCCCTGGGCGGGTCCCAAGCGTCGCAAGATGGACTTCCTCCTGGTGCAGCTGGCCGTGGCCGACCTGTACGCGTGCGGGGGCACCGCGCTGTCGCAGCTGGCCTGGGCACTGCTGGGCGAGCCCCGCGCGGCCGCGGGCGACCTGGCGTGCCGCTTCCTGCAGCTGCTGCAGGCATCCGGCCGGGGCGCCTCCGCCCACCTCGTGGTGCTCATCGCCCTCGAGCGCCAGCGCGCTGTGCGCCGTCCGCAGGGCCGGCCGCTGCCCGCGCGTACCCTCGCCGCCCTGGGCTGGCTGCTGGCGCTGCTGCTGGCGCTGCCCCCGGCCTTCGTGGTGCGCGGGGGCACCTCCTCGCCGCCGCCCGCCGTGCCCCCGACCACCGCCCGCGCCTGGCCAGGGGAGCGTCGCTGCCGCAGCATCTTCGAAGCTCTGCCGCGCTGGCACCTGCAGGTCTACGCGCTCTACGAGGTCGTCGCGGGCTTCGTCGCGCCTGTCGCGGTCATGGGCATCGCTTGCGGCCGCCTACTCTGCGTCTGGTGGCGGCACGGGCCCCAGGCCCCTGCGGGTGCGGCGTCCTCGTCGGCGAGTCCCAGCCGAGGCCCCGCGCCTAACGCGCTGCCCCGCGCCAAGGTGCAGAGCCTCAAGATGAGCCTGGTGCTGGCGCTGCTGTTCGTGGGCTGCGAGCTGCCCTACTTTGCCGCCCGCCTGGCGGCCGCGTGGTGGTCCGAGCCCTCGGGAGACTGGGAGGGAGAGGGCCTGTCGGCGACGCTGCGCGTCGTGGGGGTGGCCAACAGCGCTCTCAATCCCTTCGTCTACCTCTTCTTCCAGGCGGCCGACGGCCGGCTCTGGCGGCGGCTGCGGAGGCGCCTGGGCGCTCTGTGCTGCGCGCGGGAGGGAGTCGCGGAGGACGACGAGGGGGTCGGGGGCCACCAGGCGCTCCACCGCTACCGCTGGCCCCACCCGCATTATCACCACGCTCGCCGGGAGCAGGGGGAAGAGGGCTGCTTGCGCCCACCTCCGCCGCGCCCCAGACCCCTTCCTTGCTCCTGTGAAAGTGCCTTCTAGGTGCTGGATGGTCAGAGACAGGTCGTCTGTCGCAGTGGCGCAGGCTCCAGGGAACACGCGGCCCGGCCGGCCAGGGTCTGTCTAGACCACCGCGGGCAGGATGGTCTCTGAGAGAGAGAGACACTGAAGCTGTCCTCTTCCTCCGCTCTGCTATTGTATTTCCTTCTAATGTTTACATTTTCCTATACTCTTCTGATTTCTTCCCTCCAGTTTCTCTCACATTCCCTATTTGGAGACGAGAGAGTGTGCCATTGGGAAGTTGAAAAACAGAGTTAGAGTTATTTTTGCAAATGTTTGTACACTCTTACAGTGTTCTAGATAAGACCATTTATTTTAGCGAAAGTGCCAAACTTTCATTATTTGCTGTGTTGCCATCTATTTTTACTTATTTTTGAATCGTGCTTAAATCAAGTGTACCTTTGGGACCAGCGAGTTTGCCTTTCTTCCCAGGAGGAAAATCCCTACATTGCTCTGCCTACGAAGACTGAGAATTATACCAGTAATCCTGTCAGAAATGTAATCATGCTGTCACTTTAGAGCCACAGAGTATTTGTAAAATAAAAACATTTCCCACGGAACAATTAGTACTTTTTTTTTTAACATGGTAATGTGTTTTCTCAAGAAAAATCAGTGTGGCCTTTATTTCCAGTCTAGCTTCTACTTCAATAGAAGCTGGGATTGTAGGATGGAAGCATAAAAGCTTCCACTGATCCCTTTCAAATATGCCTGGTTTCTGCAGGAAATTGTTTCTGTGCCCAAACCAGCCTCTAAAGCTGCCATGTTGCGCCCAGATGGAGCCTCTTAGTGTAGAGTGCCCAGCAAACCAGAGAAGGGAAGCACCAAGGTGGGGTTTATGGGTGGGACTCAGTGTCCCAGATGGAGCCTCAGGGAGATTTGCAGCGGGGAAGGAAGCTGAAACCCCAGAATGTTGCATGCATATACAAAACTCCCTTTTAAACAATGAATTCAGTGTCTATTGGTGTGCATTACTGAAACAAGGTCAAGGAGCATATTTGATTGGTAACCTCCTCTTCTTAACTGTTCTTCGTTCTAAAAAGAAGTGGCAACACTGATGAACAATATATCCATGTTTTACCAGTGACTTTGATCTGAGAATCTGAAGCTTTCCATTATGTCGTTTCTTATTCACGCACTAATACAAGACTAAGATGCAGAAAGGGACAACAGTTGGTTAAAACTTTTTTTATAGAGCCAGTGCTGTCTGAGGGCTCTTTATTTTGTTTACTGATATATCCCAAATGCTTACCAATGCTTCACACAATACATATTTGTTGCCTAATCCATCATATGAGTTATTCATCATCATCAGGCAAAGATAGAATAGATAAAAGATATACAAAAAGAAATTGCTAAGCTTGCCTTACCTTCCTCCAAAATTTTGGCAACAGATGTCACAAAGTTATAGATTTTCTTTCTCTCTTTTCTCCTCCCCACCCTGCTGAAGATGCTGTGGTTTGCGAAATACCAGGAGTAAGTCAGCCAAAGAAAGAATACAGTTGTCTTCATGAACCTAAGTCTGGGTTATAGCATTATTTTTATTTATTAATAAACATTTATTACCTGCTTATTTTGTGCCAGATAATATGCTAGGCACTGGAGATGCTAAGATAAGACACCTTTTCCCTCAAAGACCTTATAGTCAAATGTAGGAGGAAATTAATTTGACAATTACACTGTAGTGTCATACATGTTTTAATAGTCCAGTAAGGGTGCTGGGAGCACCGAGAAGAAGCATCTGACAATCCTGGGGAACTGAGTGGAATGGGGGAGAATTAGGAAAAGCTCACCGAAAGAGTCTGAGTCTTGAAGGCTGGGTTGGGGGTGACCCAACAGGTCAGGGAGGGTGTTCTGGGCAATGGGAATAACATTTGTAAGGCATAGGGGAGCTAGTACGTAGCATGGTCAAATAATGACAATAATTGAAATGTCTAGCATTAAGGTGACTGTGCAGCCTGACCTAATGGGATATGTGGTCAGAGAGATTTGACCTGGACCTGTTGAAGACAGGTCTGTGTGCCAGGCCAAGAAAGCAAAAAGTAGCCTTTGAGGAACTTAATCAGAGTTGTAATAAAATCAAATTTGAATTTTGGAAAAGTCATTTCAACAATGGCATGAGGGATCAACAAATTGAAAGGGTAGGGATGCCTAGAGACAGAGATTGAAGCAGAAGCTCAGAGAGGCCTCAAAACGTGATTTGTAATGTCGTTCTACTTACAATGCTCTCAACTGAGATAATACATTAAAGCAGCTGAGTCAGGTTCTCTGTTGCGACTGCCCTAACGAAAAAGCTAATTCTGCTGCCTTCAACTTACTATCTCACATGAAGTCCAGTGATGGGGCTGCTCCAGGGTTGGTTAATTAAGTAGCTTAACTTCATAACTGAGGGCTATGATGATTAATTTTATGTGGCAACTTGGCTGGGTTAAAGGATGCCCAGATAGCTGGTAAAACATTACTGGGTGTGCCAGAAGAGATTAACATTTGAATCAGTAGATGGAGTGAAGAAGATTGGTCCTCACCAGTGTTGGCAGGAATCATCCAGTCTGTTGAGGGCCCACCCAATTAGAACAAAAACGTAAAGGAAGTGCAAATTCGCTTTCTCTTCTTGGGCTGGGACATCCATCTTCTCCTGCCCTTAGATAGTGAAGCTTCTGTTGTTGGGCCCCCTACTCCAGGACTTATACTAGCAGCAGCACCACCACGCCCAACCTGGTTCCCAGGCCTTCAGACTCAGACTAAATTATATCACCCGCTTTCCCGGTTCTCAGCTTGCAAACAGCACATGGCGGGACTTCTCAGCCTCCATAAGCACACGAGCCGACTCCCATAATAAATCTCTTGTTATACCCTGGACTAATACAAAGACTCAGATCTTTTTCATCTTTTCATTCTACCATCCTGAGCAGCAGACTTGACACTCATGCCAGTTCCCCTTGAGGTCACAAAACGGCTGCTGCAGTGTCAGGCATCACATTCAAACATAACAAAGCCCAGAAGAAGAAGAATTTCTCTGTTTCGCTCTCTTTATAAGAATGAAGGAACATTTCTCAGAAGTCCCCAACAGACCATCCTATGAGGCTTATTGGCCATACCTGTATCATATGTCCATGTCTGGACCTATCATTGCAAGGGAAATGGGTCCTCCGTGATTGGCTTGGACATGAAACTGAGGGTATGAATTGCATGAGGTGGAAGATGGAAAAAACAAGGACCTACAGTAAGAAAGAAGGGAAAATGCTTGTTGGGAGGGCAAGACCAAAACCTTTAAACAATTGTAAAAGTGTTAGAAATTGAGGTTTCAGCTGATTGCCAGCTAGAAATTTTGTGAATTCTCCAACGGGACTGGAAATACAGAATGCCAACTCAAGATGTGAATTCAAAATCTGATTAAACAGATTTTTTTCCTAGATTTTTGTAGAAGACTTTGTTAAGCCCAATTCATACCAAAATGCTTCTCTTCTATAAGTAAGGAATTTCCTCTAATTTTAATTAAATCTGAAACTTGAAGGTAAAACTAGATGACTTGGTTCCCATCCCTGGAGGCAATTATGAGTTAAAAAATTTGAAGCATGCCCTCAGAATGGCTATTCTGTTGGTGTTGACCCCAGGAATCCACATTCCTATAGGCAACCCAGAGATTCAGTTGTGTCCTAGTCAAGGAGGCCCCTGAAGATTACTTAAATTTAGACTCTTACTAGAGTAGGAAGAAGATTCACAACACATAGCAAAGGTAAATAAGCAGGCTGGCCATGAAATTGCCCTCTTTTGTAGATATCACCAACTAGAGGAGAAACCAGATCCATATAATTGGAGTTTAGAAGGAATTAAAATAGTTTCATAAAATAGAGAAATACCATCTCCCTACCCATTGTGCATTCCCCTTAGAGTTAGATTTTAACAAAGCCACTGCACACAGGCCTGAACCACAGAACTTCAGGGGGCACTTTTCATATAGATGAAGATATGAACACATCTTCATGAGAACACCAGAGTTGAGCAATGTGGCGTTCCTGAATTTAATAGAACTTTAAAGACCAAATGCAAAGAATTCTATATGTTTAAAATAAGAACTCAGTAATATATAGCTAAAATAAGTAAACATGACCCATGACATAATTTGAAACAGAAAGTATGTAGAAAATAGCCAGTATCATAAATAAACCACAACTAGTGATTAGCTATAAATTGCATACTAAAAATAGAATAGTCTGGCTTATTTGTGGAATAGAAGATAGATTTAAAACAGTTTTTCTAAGCCACTTCCTAGAAAACATGGAAGAAGTTAGAAAACTTGAGGAGTTTTGCTTCCATTTCTAAAAATGTTCTGACTTGATGGAAGGGAAAATATTATAACAAAAATAAGTTGTCTGGTTAAATTAAACAGATGCTTTGCTGAGTTGGGGGATAGTGTAATATAGTCAGAGTATTCAGAGTCTAAAGTCCTAAACTTGATTTTCATCACTATGCTTAGTAGCTGTGTGACTTTAGGCAGTTTGCTGAATATTTTTGAGTCTTGGTTTTTTCACCAGTAAAATGGGGGTTATACTATCTCCTTCATACGATTAATGTATGTAAAATACTTGACTAGGTGGGGTCAGGGGAGTCTTGTTGATTTGTCTCTTCAGACTCCCTCAACACACGATAGCTATTGTTATTTTCTAACGCTGGGCTGTGAGAGATAAAAATCCAGTTGAATAACAGTACACGAAGGGAAGCTGAAGACCTTGGAGAATTGCCGTGGAAGATCAATGCAACAATGGTGATACTTGGTAATAGGGAGCTGGGCCTTACCGAAGGTGTCGTGGGCATTATTGATTGCCTTCCTAGCATCCATTTCTCCTTTTCTAACAGATACCAGATTCTTATCCAGGTGTCTATGCCTTTCTTGAACAGTCAATCAGGTGCTCTGAGGGAACCCCAGTGTTGACCCCGTCCCACGCCAAGACTGGGCCTTGATTAGTCCAAGCCTATCAATGCAATTCCATCCCCTTCACCACCGTGTCTTGCTCAGGAATGATCATGGGACCCAGCAAAGGCCAAGGAACATGAAGAAGGCTTTTCAGGGCATCTAGGAAGGAAGCTCTTAACTCTTCTGGGAGAGGCATGGGAGTTAGCAGGTTCTCTGTCTCTCTCACACTGAAGGTAAATGAGGGAGCATGTAACCCTAATGGCTGCTACCGCCCCCTCTGACCAGGAGGGGAGCCAGCCAAAAAAGGAAGTCAATACTGTGGATATGTCAGAGTGAAGAGACAGAAAACACTTAGGTCCTTAATGACCTCACTGAGATGTCAGACCAGACACCACTGATGCTTAGCCATTGGATGTCCTGGTAAATAAGCCAATATGTTGAATGCCCCCAAAGCACAGTCAACCAAAGCAAAATTGGACAAATGGAATCACAGCATGCTAAAAAGCTTCTGCACAGCAAAAGAAACAATAAACAAAGTGAAGAGAGAGTCCAAAGAATGGGAGAAAATATTTGCAAATTACCCAT
>CAUYSK010021403.1:0-10117 GCA_963575035.1 Avahi laniger
TCGGCCTCCCAGAGTGCTAGGATTACAGGTGTGAGCCACCGCGCCCGGCCTGCTACTTCTTTTTGAGCACTTAAAATGTGTCACCGCTGTCCGAAATGCCTTACGTGCATTTCTCATTTAATCTTCAAATAATCTCATGCATTAGGTGCTCTTATTATCTTAATTTTACAGACAAGAAAACTGAGGCATTAAAGAGGCAAAGTAACTTGTCAAGGTCGTAACTGGGAGAACTAGAATTCAAATCCAGGCAGTCTGGCTCCAGAATCTGAGCTATACAACCTCTGTCTCTTAAGAGACAACTAAAAATGATCTGTTCTGGAGTAAAACAGGAATCATGCCTACTCTAATTCTTTGCAAAGGCAAATCAAGGTAAACAGGTCCAGCATTCAGTAGCTTGAAAGCCCAAGATGTTAATGGTACAGTTTTAACAGCAGCAGCAGTCGGGGAAGACCTCACAGAACATGCTCAGTGAACCCCACCCAGTGCTGAGGCTTCAGCCAGCCGCTTTCAGGGGATTTGACTCCAGCTGCCCTATCATGTTCCAGACTCATCTGCCCAACTGAAGGCTGGAAATCACCCCCGAAGGCCTGCCTACCTGCCGTCTTCCAACTTTCTGTGCACTGTGTTAATTAATATTCCAATTATCTAGACATCCTCCAGAGCAAAGAACAGCAGTGTTCCTCTACCATACATTTTCCCCTACAACCCCCTGAACCTAATCAGGTACCAAGTCCTATAGAAAAGAGAGCAAATCTCTCTCATCTTCCCTCCCCTCCCTCTATTTCCACCATAAACAGCTCCCAGCTACTCTTGCTGCCTCTTAAACTGTGCTTTGCAATCTCTGCAGATGTCCTACCATGATGCACTACCCAGGCGCACCCTGGCTGGAGTCCCACACCAGATCCTTTGTCACCAGGCCCTCTTTTCCCATGTGCCCCCACACACTTCTGTTCCAGCTGCCTCAACCACAACTCACTGCCCCCAAACACAAGCATTTTTAAGCCTCCAGGCTTTGTACAGCCTGTTCTTTTCACCCGGATGCCCATTATTTCATCAATTCAACTTCTCCTAAAACATATTAACAAAACTCAAGATTTGTTTTAAAATACAACTTCCCTCAGTCTTTCTTTTTCCTCTAGCTGCTACCATCTCTCTTCCCACACAGCCAAACTCCTCCAAAAAGCTGCCTGTGCTCAAGTCTTCGTTTTTTCACCTCTACTCGCTCCAATTTGGTTCCTGACCCTGGCATGCTACTGGTGACCTCCAGACTGTTAAAGCAAAGGACACTTTCCAGTGTTCATTCCCTTGACACTGCACAGAACGATTACTTTCTCATTCTGAAACATTTGCTTCCGTTGGCTTCTGGGATTCCACCACACTCCCCTGGTTCTCTTCGTGCTTCTCTGGCAGCTCCTTCTCAGTTTCAAGCTCTCCTGCCTGGCCATTCAATACAGGAGTTTGTCACCTCTTAGGCCTACCTCTCATTCCAAACCCTTCCTCTCCCTAGGCCATCTCATGCATGCCCACGGCTTCATCCCAAACCTCCATGCAGATAATTCTCACATTTGTACCTCTAGCCTGGACTTCTTTCAACAGCCACTTAAATGACGAAAAGGCACTTCAAGCTCAACATGCTGAAGACCAAATTCATGATCTTCCTTACACAAACCTAATTCTCCTCCTGTGTTCCCATCTCATGAAATGGGCTGACCATCCATCCATGCAGCAAAAGTAGTCGGAAATCCACGTGTTATCTTTTATACCCCTTCTGCATTCAATCTTGCCCCAGAACCCCCTGCCATGGTGTCCTCCACAAAGCAGGACAGAAATCTCCCCCGAATGAGGCTGGATCACAATTCTCGCTGTTTAAAATCAATTGCTCTTTGGAGAAAGATGAGAACCCTTCCTGTGGCTGCCACGGCACTGTGGCTTGGCCCTAGCCTTCCTCTCTAGTCTCACTCCTCTCCCTCCCACTCTCTGTTTCGCACATGGCCTTCTTTTAGACTCTCAAATATAACCTGCTCTCCACCCACACAGGCCATTCGCCTACTTTCCCTTTAGAATTCAGATCAATCATGCCTTCCTTCATTTAATAAACAGCTACTCAGTGCCTACCACGTGCCAAGTGCTAGTCTAGGCACTGGGGATACACAACAAATAAAATGGATAAAGTCCTGCCCTTGGGGAGGTGTAATTTAGTGTGAAGCAGCTTGAGATATAAGTTCAGAGATTTCTCTGGGAAGGCCTTCTCGGACCAGGTCAAAGTCTCCTATTCTACAACTAAAGGAGTCCCTTATTTATAACAGTATGTATCTCACCTTCAAAAAACTTACCATTGTTACAAATATTGTACATGTATTTGATTACGTGACTAATGCCTATCTCCGCTATTAGACAATATATTCTAAGAGTACAGGGCCCTGTTTTTTGTTCAACACTAAATCCCCAGTGCCTAGCACTATGCCTAGTGCATAGCAGAAACTCATTAAATATTTGTTGAACAACTAAATGAATCATGTAGCAAGCCAGCACAGACAGCAACTCCCCCTGTACAAGATTGTGGCCTGTAGAAGTTTTCTTGGCGGACAGGGTGTATGCCGGCTCCCTCTGCTGGGCTTACATGGTACTTTCCACAAACTATATGCATGTGCCTCTGTGGCACTCTACGTTACAGTACTTGTCTTTCACTAGAAAACAAGTTCTATTGTCTTGTCTATACTTAGCATAATCCCTGGCGCAAAGGAGAGGCTTCAGAAATGACAACTGCATGAAGCACCGTCTCAATCTCTGCTATCCCTGGCAAGTTGCAGAGTGTCAGGCCCACAAGCAAATACACTTACTTCTATATGCACTCACCATGCACCAGACACTACACTAAGCACTTTATACTATCTCATTTAAACCTCACAATTATTACGGTAGGTATTATTATGCCTAGTTTACAGATAAACAAAGGGCCTGATTGACTGACAACCTGTGAACACTGTCTGTTTCCTGGTTTCAGTCATTTGAATACTACCAGCACCATTTTTGCCACAGTACGTATCCCATTCACTTACTATTTTAATAAAATAAATACAAAACAACTCCCATTGTTCTTATGTTCTTAATCTTGTAAAAAGCTAAACAATACCATCTATAAAATCACTATTCTGATATGCTTGTTTTATATAAGTATAATACCTATCGAAATGAAAGATGCTCACTCTTCGTAACACCTAAATTCAACTCTCATTCCATACTGCTGTTTCCAGAGCTGCTTTCTATTCTTGTATTCTCATTAAACCTCATTTCTCCCAGTTTTGTTGCTAAAACCTCTTGTGACAAAATAGCCAAAATCTCCCTCAAGGATCAATCTCTGAAAACAACCAACAGTGTTGAACAGGGCTAAGGGAGTTCTGCTCAGCTGAAAGCAACAATAGTTGAGCAGAACACACGACAGTAATAGAGACTTTCTCTCAATGGATTTATTTACTGTACGCATCTAATAAGGAAATTCAACAGCTCTGAAACATCCATACAACTCCCTTTCTTCCAGTACTTACAACACACATACCACTTAATCACCACAGCACATTTCATAAGCAATTAGAAGAATGAAGTATGTGATTAACCTATTTATTTTCTGATTATGGGGCACATTTAGAGAGCTCCCATTGCTATTAAGCTAAAGTTTACAATTCATCCATTCAACAAATATTTGTTGAACATCTTGTGTGTCAGATGTATGCTAAGCAGCAGGGAGACAGTTTGAAAAAAAAAAAAAAATGTCAATCAATGTACACCAACTGCTATTACCATATAAAAGTACTACAAATATAAGCTAATACTTCTTATGTATTACCACGTGCCGAAGTGCTAACTACCCTGCATAGATCACCTGTGAGCTGAGTACTATTACCATCTCCATCTCAGAGATGAGAAAACAAAAATTCTGAAAGGTTAAGTAAGCTGCACAGGTGACGTTTTGTGAAGTTTTAAGTTAACACCTTGAAGCCAAGCAGTCTGGCTTTAGAGTCCATGTTATAAACCTAAAGCCACAGCTGGCCTAATCATGTAATTATCCCAAGTCACATGACACGGCAGCTGTCTATGTGGCCCTTCATTCTACATCTTCAGCCCTCACCAACGTGCCCTCAAATTCATGACAGTGGCAGAGAACACCTTTAGGGGTCTGTGTTCAACTTAAATCTCATGTGGAACTCTAAATCACAACACAGATAGAAAGGCATCGCTCTGGATGAAGAGAGAGTGCCTCATGCCTGCATGACCCCCCTTAAAGTGAATCTTAGGGTTCCATAAAACTTTGAAAATCAACAGCAGAAACTTTTCATCCTGCATTCAAATCCTGCCAAAATTTAACATTAATCTAATGTCCCAATTTTATCTATTACCCTCATAGCACAAACCTCTACTAGTTAATTTGTTCTTTCTCTCCCCTCCAGGGCCTCTACAGTCATCAAGAAAACCAGGGCAGAGGGCTGAGGCATCACCACAAAAGGCGCCGTGAATATAGTATCTGCACTAGGCACTGCCTGAACCCCCCTAAATAAGTTATAAAGAAAACTTTTAAATATTAGGAATGACAATAATAGCTACCATTTGAAGAGCCTTTGGTGGGCATACTATGATTTCACTTTATCCTTGTAACAATCCGGTGAGGTAGGCTTTATAACTCCCTTTTTACAGAGAGGTGGAGCTGGAACTCAAAGCTTGGGTTAGCTAGCTCTCATGCCTATGCTCTTACTTTTAAGCTAAACTCATTTTACTAGAGGTACGTTCACCTTGAGAATTTATAAGAGTGTGTTCATGAGGAAAAGTCTATTTCCTTAAAATGCTCACACATAGGAAGAAAACATTAGGCAGAAACAAGAAATGGTTGTCAGGAAATAATCTGAATCAGTGAGATCTAATATAGCAAGGATTAGCAAATTTTTTCTATAAAGGGTCAGTTAGTAAATGTTTTAGGCTTTCAGACTGGACAGTCTAGTAAGTACTCAACTCTGCATTAAAACCCAAAAGCAGTCTTACACAATATGTACATGAATGGGTATGGATGTGTTCCAATAATACTTTTTTTTTTTTTTTTTGAGACAGAGTCTCACTGTGTTGCCCAGGCTAGAGTGCTGTGGCATCAGCCTGGCTCACAGCAACCTCAAACTCCTGGGCTCAAGCAATCCTGCTGCCTCAGCCCCCTGAGTAGCTGGGACTGCAGAGATGTGCCACCATGCCTGGCTAATTTTTTCTATATATATTTTTAGTTGTCCGGCTAATTTCTTTCTATTTTTAGGAGAGACGGGGTCTTGCTCTTGCTCAGGCTGGTCTCAAACTCCTGACCTCAAACAATCCACCTGCCTCAGCGTCCCAGACTGCTGGATTACAGGCATGAGCCACCACACCCGGTTGTGAGTTTATTTTTGATACTCTGTTTCATTAATCTATACAATTTATTTTTATGTCAGTACCACACTTTCCTGATTGCTATAGTTTTATATTAAGTCTTAAAATCGGATAGTGTAAGTTCTCCAAACTTTATCTTCTTTTTCAAAGTTCTGTTGGCTATTCTTGGTCCTTTGTTTTTCCATGTAAATTTCAAAACCAGTTAATTTTACAAAATTTTGCCTGGATTATCACAGGGAATACATTGAATCTACAGATCAATTTGAGGAAAATTGAGTCTTCAAATCCATGGACATGGTATATTTTTCCATTTTTGTGGATCGTCTTTAATTTCTGCAATATTTTGTAGTTTTTAGCATACAGTTGTTACACATATCTTGTTAGATATATGCCCTAAGTATTTTATATTTAATGCTATTGTATATGAGTTTTTTTATCATTTTATTTATTTTATTTTTAATTTCAAAACATTACAGGGGTACAAATGTTTTGCTTCCATGGATTCCTTTTGTACTGCTTGAGTCAAATTTATAAGTGTACCCATCACCCAGATAGTGTATATTATATCCCTTAGGTATGATTTCACCCATCCTCTCTTTTGTCCTTCCACTTGCATGATTTCCATTGAGTTTTACTTCCATCTGTGCACATGAGTGCTGATCGGTTAGTTCTGATTTAATAGTACGTGTGGCGTTTGCTTTTCCATTCTTGTGACATTTCACTTAGAAGAATGGTCTCCAGTTCCATCCAGATTGTTGCAAGAGGTATAATTCATATTTTATGGCTGAGTAGCACTCCGTGGTACTACTCATATACCACATTTTATTGATTCACTCATGAATTGATGGGCACTTGGGTTGATTTCATATCTTTGCAATTGTGAATTGTGCTGCAGTAAACATTCTAGTGCAGATATGTTTTTGATAAAATGATGTTTTTTCATTCGGGTAAATACCCAGAAGTGGGACTGCTGGATCAAATGGTAGGTCTACTTTTAGTTCTTTGAGGAATCTCCATATGATTTTCCATAGAGGCTGCACTAGTTTGCAGTACCACCAGCAGTGTATAAGTGTTCCTTTCCACATCCACCCCAGCATCTATTGTTTTGGGACTTTTTGATAAAAGCTGTTCTCACTGGGGATAAGTGATATCTCATTGTGGTTTTGATTTGCATTTTTCTGAAGATTAGTGACATTAAGCATTTTTTCATATGTTTATTGGCCATTAGTGTATCTTCTTTTGAAAAGCTTCTGTTCATGTCTTTTGCCCACTTTTTAATGGGGTTGTTTGATTTTTTTTCTTGCTGATTTGCTTGAGTTCTTTGTAGATTCTGCTTATTAGCCCTTTATTGGATGTATAGCATGCAAATATTTTCTCCCATTCTGTAGGTTGGCTGTTGGCTCTGTTGATTGTTTCTTTGGCTGTGCAGAGCTTTTTATTTCTTTTTTGCATGCAGCTGTAGTTTATTATTGCTGTATAGTATATGTACCATTGTACAAATATACCCCATTCAATTATCTATTCTACTTTTGGAATTTGGATTGCTTCCAGTTTGGGGCTATTATGAATAATGTTACTACAAAAATTCTTGTATATGTTTTTTGATGCATATGTGCATATTTCTACTGGATATATACTTGGGATTAGAACTTCTGAGTCATAGAATATATGTAAGTTTAAGTTTAGTAGATAATACCAACCTCTTTTCAAAGTTATTGTACCAAAGTACAGTCCCACCAACAATGTATGAGTGTTCCAGTAGCTACATGACTCTGCCAACACTTGCTATTGCCAATCTTGTTAATTTTAGTTACTCTGGTAGATGTGTATTAGTGTTTCATTGTGATTTTAGTTTCTGTTTCTTTGACTACTAATAAAGTTGATCATTTTCGTATGTTTACTGGCCATTGAATTATCCTCTCTTAGAATTACCTTTCTCACCCATTTTTCTATTGAATTGTCTTTTTATTGACTTTTAAGGGCTCTTTATGTCTTTCAGATTCTTTGTCACTTTATATGGATGAGAGAGAAGTAACTTTTTTGTGCATATTTTTTCCCCCTCATGGTGTTTTTGATGAGAAGTTCCTAATTTTAGTTAGTCCAATTTATTGATCCTTTCTTTAATGGTTAGTAATTTTGTGTTCTTTTTAAAGAATTTTTGTTTTTCCCCCAAGTCCATGGAGATAATGTTCTATATTTTTATAAAGCAGCTTTATGCAGTTGTCTTTCACTTTTAAATATACAAGCCACCTGAAATGAATTTTTGTATATGCTGTGGTGTAAAGGTCAAGTTTTGGCTTTTCCGTACAAATATCCAAATGTTCCAACATCATTTATAGATACCATTGTCCTGTTTTCACTGGTCTGCAGTTTCAGAACCCAGTGCTCATATGTGCGTGGTATTTTCTGGACTCTCTTCTGTTCCATTGCTCTATTTGACTGTCTTTGTGCTAATGTTGCACTGTCTTAATTATTAAAACTTAATGGTTTGTCCTTCTACTTTTTTGTTCTTCTTTAAAAAGTGTCCTGGCTTCTTCTTCTTTTTTTTTTTTTTTTCACTGAGAGCTTTATTAATTGAAATGGATTTTAAAAATTTTTTTTTATTTCAGCATATTACAGGAGTACAAATGTTTAGCTTACGTATATTGCCCTTGCCCCACCAGAGCCAGAGTTTCAATCTTGCCCATGCCCCAGATGCTGCGCACCATACCCATTACGTGTGTATGTACCCATCCCTCCTCCCCCTTCTCCTCTGCCCATCACCTGATAAATGTTATTACTATATATGCACTTAAGTGTTGATCAGTTAATACCAATTTGACAGTGAGTACATGTGCTTGTTTTCCATTCTTGGGATACTTCACTTAGTAGAATGGGTTCCAGCTCTATCCAGGAAAATACAAGAGGTGCTAGATCACCATTGTTTCTTATAGCTGAATAGTACTCCATGGTATGCATATACCACATTTTATTAATCCACTCATATATTGATGGACACTTGGGTTGTTTCCACATCTTTGCAACTGTGAATTGTGCTGCTATAAACATTCGGGTGCAGGTGTCTTTCTTATAGAGTATCATTTTTTCTTTTGGGTAGATGCCCAGTAATGGGATTGCTGGATCGAATGGTACTTCTACTTGTATCTCTTTAAGGTATCTCCATATTGCTTTCCGCAGAGGTTGCACTAGTTTGCAGTCCCACCAGCAGTGTATGAGTGTTCCTACCTCTTCACGTCCATGCCAACATTTATTGTTTTGGGACTTTTTGATAAAGGCCAGTCTCACTGGAGATAAGTGATATCTCATTGTGGTTTTGATTTTCATTTCCCTGATGATTAGAGATGTTGAGCATTTTTTCATGTTTCATGGCCATTATTCTGTCTTCTTTTGAAAACTTTCTGTTCATGTCCTTTGCCCACTTTTTGATAGGGTTGATTTTTTCTTGCTGATTTTCCTGAGTTCTAAATAGATTCTGGTTATCAGCCCTTTATTGAATGTGTAGCATGCGAATATTTTCTCCCATTCTGTAGGTTGTCTGTTTGCTCTTGTGACAGTTTCTTTGGCTGTGAAGAAGCTTTTTAATTTGATCAGGTTCCATTTATTTATTTTTGTTGTTGACGTGATTGCCTTTGGAGTCTTCTTCATAAATTCTTTGCCTAGGCCAATGTCTATAAAGAGTTTTTCCAACATTTTCTTCTAGAAGTCTAATCATTTCACATCTTAGATTTAAGTCTGTTACCCACTGTGAGTTGATTTTTGTGAGAGTTGAAAGGTGTGGATCCTGTTTCAGTCTTCTACATGTGGCTATCCAGTTTTACCAGCATTGAATAAGGATTCTTATTTATTAAATAAGGATTGAATAAGGATTCTTTTCCCCAGTGTATGTTTTTGTCTGCTTTGTCAAAGATTAGATGGCTATATGAGGATGATTTTATATCTGGGTTCTCAGTTCTGTTCCACTGGTCAATGTCCCTGTTCTTTTGCCAGTACCAAGCTGTTTTCATTACTGTAGCCTTGTAGTATAGTTTCAAGTCCAGTAGATTGATACCTCCCATTTTGTTTTTATTGCCTAGGATTGCTTTTGCTATATGGGGCTTCTCTGGTTCCATACGAAGTGCAAAATTATTTTTTCTATATCCGTGAAAAATGATGTTGGTATTTTAATAGGGGTTGCATTGAATCTGTAGATCACTTTGGGTAGTATAGACATTTTAATGTTGATTCTGCCGACCCACAAGCATGGTATGGTTTTCCACCTGTTTACGTCCTCTGCTATTTCCTTTCTCAGTGTTTCATAGTTCTCCCTGTAGAGGTCTTTACCTCCTTAGTTAAATATATTCCTAGGTACTTTTTATTTTCTTTGTTGCTATTGTGAAGGGTATTGAGTCTTCCATTTGGTTCTCAGTTTGACTATTATTGGCATATATGAATGCCTCTGATTTGTGTGTATTGATTTTGTGTCCTGAGACTTCACTGAATTCATTTATCAATTCCAGGAGTCTCTTGGTTGAATCCATGGGGTTTTCTAGATGTAATGTCATATCGTCAGCAAAGAGTGAGACTTTCATCTCTTCTGCCCCCATTTGGATGCCTTTAATTCCACTCTCTTGTCTAATTGCTATAGCAAGGACTTCCAGCACTATGTTGAATAGAAGTGGAGATAGTGGGCAACCTTGTCTGGTTCCAGTTCTAAGTGGGAATGCTTTCAGTTTTTCCC
>CAUYSK010021406.1:0-67057 GCA_963575035.1 Avahi laniger
TGCCTGTAGTCCCAGCTACTCGGGAGGCTGAGACAGTAGGATTGCCTGAGCCCAGGAGTTTGAGGTTGCTGTGAGCTAGGCTGACGCCACGGCACTCGCCCCAGGCAAGAGAGTGAGACTCTGTCTCAAAAAAAAAAAAAATTGGTGCATAAAACCATTTTTCACTATTTTCAATGAGGCACTTTGATTTCTACACTATGGATATGTGAAAATGGCATTCCTCTTTCTTTATATATAAATAAACAAGTGCTTTTAAAAATTATTATAGTAATTTTGAACATGTGATTAAAATACACATTTTTCATTCCCTTTAAAACAAAACTCCCCACTCTGCCAAAATGATTTTGGAAGCTGAACAATGGCACAGGGGTTTACTCTGTGTTTGTTGGGGGTCTTTTTTTGTGTGTGTGAGACTGGGTCTTGCTCTGTCGCCCTGGCTAGAGTGCAGTGGCATCATCACAACTCACTACAACCTCAAACTCTTGGCTTCAAGCAATCCTCCCGCCTTGGCCTCCCAGAGTGCTAGGATTACAGGCACACACCCCCACTCCCAGCCTGTTTGCTGCTTTTTCATTTTTTTTTAATGTCCTCTACAAGTGATAGAGAACCACTATCTGTGAGCTTTGAATTCCCACATATTCTGCATCTCTTATGCTTACTGTGAACATTTTAACCACACCCAGATCTAATCCTGGGATTTTCATTTCCGGGAGGGAGTGTAGACCACTGTTAGACACTCTGGCCGGCATGCAGGTAAGAAGGGGGCCAGGCCCCGTGGTGGACCAAGCAATAAACAGGTCTCTGTTTAGGGAGGGGCAGGAATGACACCCTCCCCTTGTACGTGCTCTGCCTTCCGACTCCCCCACCTCACCCCAGCCTGCCTCAAAGGAGCCATTCCAGGGCCACGCTGGAACAGCAAACATGGGATTTTGTTTGCTGACTTGGCTTAGCAACAAGGCCTTGCTCTGACCTTTTTTCTGCACAATATTAAAGAGAAAGCGTGCATTTAAAATGGGACTGCTGGCCTGGGCATGGTGGCTCACGCCTGTAATCCTAGCACTCTGGGAGGACGAGGCTGGAGAACTGCTTGAGGTCAGGAGTTCAAGACCAGCCTGAGCAAGAGCGAGACCCCATCTCTACTGAAAATATTTAATAGAAAAATTAGCCTGGTGTTGTGGTGCACGCCTGTAGTCCCAGCTACTCTGGAGGCTGAGGCAGGAGGATCACTTGAGCCTAGGAGTTTGAGGCTGCAGTGAGCTACGATGACACCACTGCACTCTACCCAGGGTGACAATCTGAGACTCTGTCTCAAAAATAAAAATTAAAATTAAATTAAAAAACAAAATAGTAAAATAAAATAAAACGGGACTGCACACGTTTTCCGGGAATATTGTCACACTTTAAAGGGAAACTCCTCAGCTGAGCATTGATTGCTGCCTTAAAAAAACAAGGACATCTACCCCAGCCCGATCTGAGAACTTCTACCGTGGAGTAGGTGCCTTCCCCACGGGAAGTGAGGGCCAGCCCAGCCCACTCACTGGGAACCCCTGCCAGGCAAGGGCGGTGCCGGTCCTCAAGCTCACATTGTCAGGGACTTGGTGGAAGGGGCCAGAGACCCCTCAGGTTGTCCCGATTAGTGGCAAGCTGTTCTTAGGATGTGCAGAGAGCTGAAAGAGGGAACCAGCCATATAGTGGCTTTGTAGATACCCCGGGTATCATTTGGGATATAAGGGCATCTCTAGAAGCCCCGAAGCAGCTCTCGTATCTCGACCGCAGTTTCTGAGTCATTCTCTGGGATTATCAGACTGGCGTTTCTCTCCATGAGATGACTCATCCTTTCTGTATCTCCACTTCCGTGACTTCTGTCCCTACTGACGAGTGTCTCTCTACCTCCGCGTCTGCGGCCTTTCTCTGTGCTCCCCTTCTTCAGCCCCATCCTGCTACCAGCTTCCCTCTCAGGATCTCACAGGCTGCCCATGGGCAGGGCCCAGCCTGTCACCGTGACCACGCTTCGGTGCCAGACACTCTGACGGGCTGTTGGCTGAGCAGTGGGAAGCTGCCTTTGGCCTGGGGGCTAATTCCTGGCTTCCTCAATCAATTTCACTGAAGCCCCCATGCAGAGTCACATGATATAAACCTTTCACTCGTGTGACAAATAGGCCACCTCCTGTCTGTCGGGCTCTGTCCTAGCACGGAGAACACAGTGGTGAAATACGAACAACACACGAGAAAAGCCTTTGCCTTTGGGAGCCTCCCATTCTCCTGGGCGGAGGAGGGACTGGCAAGAAAGAAAATGAAAAGTAAATCATGGACTTAAATGTTGATTGAGGTGACGGAGAAAGACAGGGGTACAGGAAGTGCCCGGAATGGGGGTGTGGATGTCAATTTTCAGTAAGTGGTTGGGAAGGCCCATATGAGAGAGTGACATTTGAGTCATAAAGGACATAAAGACAGTGAGGAGGCCAAGAAGGAGGGCTCTGGGCGTGGTAGACATGACAAGCCTTCCGGAAACACAGCAATGTCACTTGGTACCAGCGTGGTCAGCACCGAGGGAAGCCCTGCTCTCTAGGACTCAGGAAAGGGAGGAAGATGTGCCCCTAGGCACACAGTGCAGTATGTGACACTCAAGCCAGGGAGCACCTGGAGCCAAGGGGCATTGAAGGAGGAAAGCAGAGTGCAGGCACCTGTGCTCGGTCTGCACCTGGCTCTGCTGTCCCCAAGGAGGCTGTGGTCTTCCCATGAGGAATGATCTAATTCAGGACTTAAACTTTAGGGCTCATCAGAATCACGGAGAGCCTGTGAGACGCACAGTGCAGGCCCAGCCCCAGCAAGCCCGATTCAGTAGGTCTGGCCGGAGGCCCAATCGTTTGCGTTTCTAACGCCTTCCAGGTGCTGCTCCTGCTCCAGTCTGGGCAGCACAGTTTGAGAACCACTGCTCTCATTCACACCCCGTCCTCCCAGCCCTCCCGACTAGCTCTTGCTCTTCCCTCTGTCTAAACTGGCCTGCGTCCTCTTCTTTCTTTCCTCCAAGGCCCCCCTCAGGAGCCCGCTTCCTCCAGGAAACCTTCCCTGCTTTCTCTGGCAAAATCCTTCACGCCCTCCTCTGGGCGTTTTCACTCTATATTTTGAATCCGTCTTGTTGCTGTGCTCACAGCCACCTGCCGTTCTGGGCTGTAAGCATGTGAGGGCAATTTCCCCAGGTCCTGGTATCCGGTATGTGTTAAACAGAACTTACCGAAATGCCCTCGTGTCTTCTCCTGACGTTTGTGAGAGGAAGGCGCCGCTTCCAACTTGCTCCTTCCTGGGATCCCCTCAGCATCTAAGCCTCCGTCTCCCCCTGAGCACTGTGGCTCCCCTGAGCTTCCTGGTCCCAGCAGGGTCCGGTGCACTGCGGTACCTCACCTGGCCATCAGCAAGGTTGAAAATCTGTCTCTGACAAAGCAGTGTCACAGTCTGAAGTTTTAAGGGGGATATTTTACTAAGAGACTCAAAAAGCAGAATCAAGCACCAGAAAGGCAAAGCACGCAGGGGTCAGTGGGAGGCCTGGAGACCCAGTGTTTCAACCCTGCCTCTGCCACTAGCTGAGCGGCCTTGGGCAAGTCACCAGCCCCTTCGGGTGTAAAAAGAGGGAACCGGACTAGATGATTTCTGAGGTCTTGTCCAGCTCTCAAGTTCCATTATGACAGAATCCGAATTTATCTAGATGCTAAGCAAAGATACTCCAACTTCTAGCATGAGAGTCTGGTGAGAAATTTGCCCTCTTACAAGTTGTTTGCTAGTTTTCGTCTGCATATACAGTCATAGGCAGCTCCCCAAAGATTCAAGGTGAGTCACGCAGTCAAGGTAGCTGCAGAAGGAAACTGCAGACCTAAATCGCAGCACAGAGAAAGGGACGTAGACAAGGTTGAAATCTTAGTATCACCACTCTGTGACTTTCAGCAAATTTTCCCAGAGCCTCAGTTTTCTTGTCTTTAAAATGGGAGCACAACCAGTGTCTAGGGGATTACTGTGAGAATTAAGAGGAAAAAATTAGCAGCAGCAGACACTAGTGCAGCACAGACGTTCGGCGAGCACTGGTTAACTCTCAAGGGCTCCCTCCGGACATCTCTGCTGCCAGCCTGGCCCCTGAGGGACACATTTTCCATTCTGAACCTCAGAGTCACTTCTCATGGTCTCGCTGGATCTTTTATTCATTCAACCTATGTTTATCGAGCTTTTTTTGGCGGGGTATAGAGTCTGGCTCTGTCGCCTGGGCTAGAGTGCTGTGGCATCAGCCTAGCTCAGAACAACCTCAAACTCCCAGGCTCAAGCGATCTTCCTGCCCCAGACTCTCGAGTAGCTGGGACTACAGGCGTGTACCACCATGTTCAGCTAATTTTTTCTATTTTTTTTTTTTTAGTACAGATGAGGTCTTGTTCTTACTCAGGCTGGTGTCGAACTCCTGACCTCAAGCGATCCTCCCACCTTGGCCTCCCAGAGCACTAGTATTACAGGTGTGAGCCACCGCACCCAGCCTATTGAGTTTTTATTGAATGCCAGATATAGTAAAAAGAATACGTACTGTAATTGGCTGGGCATAATGGCTCATACCTGTAATCCCAGCACTTCAGGAGGCCAAGGTGGGAAGATCACTTCAGCCCAGGAATTTGAGGATGTCGTGAGCTATGATGACGCCACTGCACTATAGCCTGGGTGACAGAATGGGACCCTGTCTCAAAAAAAATAAAAAATATTTACTGATAATTAAGACACAGTCCTGGTCCTCAAGGAGCTGAAGCTTTGCTTTAGTTAGGATTAGACAAATCACAACGATTATAGGGCAGGATAAATGCTTCCCTGGGAAGCTCTGGGTTTAAGAACATGGAAGACGTCAAAAGAGACTTCCTGGGCCAGGAGACATCTAAATCAATTGTGGAAGGGTAAGGAGGACTGGCCCAGCCGGGTGGTTGCAGGGAAGAGGGTTCTGCGGAGAGAACGAAAGGAGGCTGGAGAGGGGAGGATTACGTCACCAAAGGCCGTGTTGTGTCCCCCAGTGCAGAGTCTGGTCTTTCCCTCAGAAGGGATGCAGGGGCACCGCAGGGCTGTAAGCAGGGGAATGGCAGCTTCAGCTTTCTGTTTGTGAAGCTCACTCTGGCTGCTCTGTGAGAACCGATGAACGGGAGGTAGGGGCTGGCACACCTGCAGGAGCGGAGAGCAGTCCAGACAGCACTGTGCCCACCCAGGAGAGAAGGGTGGTGGCCACAGGTGGAGACAGTGGACAGAAGGGGGGGAACTGGAGAAGGCCCCACAGGGCAGCATCCCCAGCACTCGGCGATGAATTGAATGAGAAAGTGATGAGAGGCGGGAATCGGGAACGATGCTGCATTTCTGGCCTGGGCGCCTGAGTGGATGCTGATGTCGTTTAGGGAGGGGAACAGGTGAAATCAGTTTTAGGAGACATAAGGCACGTGAGGCCGAGCGGAAGGACTGTTAAAAGGTAGGAGGACTGCTCATCGATTACTGGGAAAGACAAGGAGGCAGACGTTAGGGACAGAGGAGAAGGGGGGCAGTAATCAGTGGCCTGTGGGCTCTGGAGGAGACCCTGAGCACGGTGGAAGGAGGAGGGAGGGAGGAGCCCTACAGGGGAGCGAGGCCCCACCTCAGCTCTTGGGCTGGAAGGAAGGAGGCAGCCCCAGGTGTGCAAGCACACAGGCCTTTCTTGCTCCCACCCGGGAGTTCCGCCCTTCCCCGCACCGACTGGTCTCTGACCCACTCCGTTTTTCTGCATTGTGGCCCTCAGCCAGCTGGTGAATTATTAATAGTTCTTCCATTTAGTGAGACCAACGGTACTTCGCTGACCACCTTCAACAAATATTTGGCCTTGGACAAGTAACTCAGTGTTTCAGGTTTCTCATCTGTAAAACGGACACAGAAAACCTCAAAGGGTGGTTGTGAGAATGAAGCGGAATGATGTATGGACGCGTCGGCCAGCGTTCTTATTAGACTCTGCGTGTGTGAGGACGGAGCCGGGCTTACCGGGAGCACCCCGGGCATCCTCCCAGGCAGAAACACACCTCCCGTTTCTCCCCCTGCCAAAGTCACGGAGCTCCTTTGTTTCCAGCCGTCCATTAAATTCCTATTCCCCATGTGCTCTCCATTTGCCAAATCAAAGAGAGTAAATAAACTGTGTGATCTCACACAGTAATTCCTCAAGCTGCCCAGCACTTAAAAAAAAACCGAGGTTCCACCAATATTCAGAGTCTCTGGGATTTGGACTCTGATTGCTAGGGCCGGCTTGATGGGCAGGGCACAGAATTGGCAGTGAATGGAACTAGGTTTTAGAACTGGCTCTACGTGTAACGGGACAACTTTGAGCACCTCTCTGAACTTTCATTTCCCCTCCCATGAAACGAGGAAAGTAAAACCTGTTCCCAGCGTTGCTATAAACATCAAATACGACAGCACAGCGCAAAGCGCCCTGGAAGTGGTCCAGGCTTGTATGCGGATTGCAGTATTTTTATGGGGCTCTGAACTGGGAGCTGCTAGCCCAGGTTTTATTTGATGCCTGAGCCTTCAGATGGGTTTCCAGAAACCCCTACCATAGCAGATACACATCACTATGAAGGATTTCATAACATATATTATTATTTTATTACATGTCATCCTCATAAAAGGAAGTGGGATATATCTTAGTTAAATCCATATGCTCACCACCCCTTTTGTTAAAGCGATTCTTGTTTTTATCTGCCTTCAACTGACCTTTGCTAAGTTTCAAAGGAAAACTCTCTCAATCTGGTAGCTGAAGAACCGGAGTCCAGGATTTCATCAACTTTCAGTGGGATTTCCTCACCCCTGGCCTCAGCCACCCGCGCTGAGGAAGCCTCATAAAGTGGCCTCTCACAAAGGCCACCCTGCACCCCAGGAGCCTGCCGGCCTCCTCCCCAGGGGGTCTTTATGGAGTGAGGGGTGGGGGCTGCTTCTCTGTGCTCCCCCCGTGTGCTTGCCAAGAGCGTGGGGGCTGACGCGGCTTTCACACCCACTACCCCACGGGGCCCTGAGAGTCAGAGGGAATTTGTAATCACGGAAAATGGAGCTCTCATATGCTGCGAAGTTGACCCAAGCTCACCCCAAAAGGAGGTGGCAGTGGGCAGCTCGAACTCAGCTCCTTCTCACTCAGGAACCCGTGGGCTTTCCACTATATAAGATACCCCATGGGTAGCCACTTTGAACTTGAATCTTGTCATTCACAGGCATGTTTTAATTTCGGTGTTGAATCTTTTTTCCTCAATAACTCTGGATTTGAAGGGCTAAATTTAGTGGCTCCTTACACATAAGCAAGACTCTATTCTGTCTGTAGTGTGCTCCATTTGGGTGCCTCCAAATCTCCCCGACATATATCTCTTTCTTTTTTCTTTTTCTAAATTTTTTTGTAGAGATGGGGGTCATACTATGTTGCCCAGCCTGGTCTCAAACTCCTGGCCTGAAGTGATCCTCCTGCCTCAGCCTCCCAAAGTGCTGGGAATTTTTATTTTTATTTATTTATTTTTTTATCTTTTTGAGATAGACTCTCACTTTGTTGCCCAGGCTAGAGTGAGTGCCGTGGTGTCAGCCTAGCTCACAGCAACCTCAAACCCCTGGGCTCAAGTGATCCTCCTGCCTCAGCCTCCCAAGTAGCTGAAACTATAGCCATGAGCCACCATGACCAGCTAATTTTTTCTTTCTATTTTTAGTAGATACGGGGTCTTGCTCTTGCTCAGGCTGGTCTGGAACTCTTGACCTCAAGCGATCCTCCCACCTCGGCCTCCCAAAGTGGAGTACAGACATGAGCCACTGCACTCCACCAACATATTTGTTTCATGTATACTCCCCGAAGCCTTACTCAAACATCATGAGTATCAGTGGGGTGATCCATCACTCTTTAAGTCAATTAGACTTTCAGGATTGTGCTGTGCAGGCGTGGAGCCCTCTTTGTGTTTAGTTTATACTTTTAAGTGGACAGTGACAGTGTTAACTTTAAGGCTCTCCGTCAGCAGGACCGACACTTCTTTCTGGTACCTGTGTCATGTGCTCCAGGGCAGCAGTCCTCTCAGCTGCTACTGCACCCAGGACCTGGCCCCAGACCCACGGAGGGAATCCCGAGGCTGCCCTTTCTCTTGGAATATTTAGACCGTAAGTTTAATAACTTGTCAAGTATTTACTCGAGCAGAGCCTGTTTTCAGATTCCAGGCAGCCACTATAAACCTGGATCTCTGGCAAGTAATAAAATCTAAAGGGTTTGACTTCTCAGCCCCCCAGCAAGTGGGGCAATCAGATAATGTCATTTCTGGCTTAAAACTCTCCAGTGGCTTCCCGTCCCTTTAGAAGGAAACCCAGAGTCCTGCACAAGCTGCCCCTGCCCCCAACCTCCTCTGGACCTGCTCCAGTCTCCAGCATTTGTGTTTTCTGTGGCCCCGGCCTGGGATGCTTTCCCTTCTCAGCAGCCCCCATTAGTGTTCCAGGTCTCATGCTTACGTCTCACCTACTCAGAGGTCGCCTCCAGCCACCTGGTCCTCAGCAGCCTGGCATATGAGCTTGAGGTCAACCTACAGGTCTGGCCTCATCCTAAGTGTTTCCCTCAGGACCCCACTAAGAGCCTCTGCCAGTTCTCCCAGCTCCACTTCCCCTCACTGCAGCCCTTGGGTGGTGTCCCCCAGAGTCAGCACATACCAAACATCCCCATTTCTTTCTTGTCCCTCCTTCCCCTGTCCTTAATAGAAAACAATCTTCCCCTTGCCCCATTCCTCCAGGATCCAGTCTAGGGCTAAGGGCTGGGACTTTGGAGATAGAAATATATTCAGCAGAGAGAGATTTCTGTGGGCCAGGCACTGTGTGCTGGGTGCTGGATTGCCCCAGGATTCGAATCCCAGCTTTTCAACTCACTGCCTGGCTATAAACTCTGGGCAACTGTCTGACATTTTGCAGCCTCAGGCTTCTCATCTGTAAAATGGGGCTAGTAGAGTCTACCGTGAAGGTTAGTTTTATGCGTCAACTTGGCTGAGTCATGGTACCCATATATTTGGTCAAAGATTATTCTGGATGTTTCTGAGGATGTTTTTAGATGAGATTAACATTTAAATTGATACACTTTGAGTAAAGAACATTGTCCTCCATCATATGGGTGGGCTTTATCCACTCAGTTAAAGGCTTAAATAGAACAAAAGACTGATCTCTCCCCAAACCCCAGCAAGAAGGAATTCTGCCAGTAGATGACCTTTGGACTTGAACTGCAACATCAGCTCTTCCCTGGGTCTCCAGCCTGCTGGCCCACCCTGCAGATTTTGAACTTGCCAGCCTCCATAATCCCATGAGTCAATTCCTAAAAATAAATCTCTCTCTCTCTCTCTTTCTACACACACACACACACACACACCCTATTGGTTGTATTTCTCTGGAGAACCCAAAACTGATACATCTACCTTGCAGGGGCAGGATTCACTGTTACTAATAATTGCTGCGATTTATTGAGCGATTGCGGTGTATGCTCATCTTGCTAGGGTTTACCACACATTATTTCATTTAATCCTCACCACAACCTTATGAGCTGGGTACTATTATTTTCCCTTGCATACAGAGAGGAAACAGACGGTTAGAGAGATTAAACCTCTCACAGCTAGTAAAGGGTGGAACTAGGATTTAACTTTTAACCCCACACTCATTGCCTCTCAACAGAGTGCCTAACTAACAGATTCTGTCTTGCCCAATAAATGTTCTGTTCCACCCCCACCTCGAAATATTTGAAGCATATTCAGTCGTTCATTTTATTCACATATATGATTTTTAAACAGAATTTTTTTTCACGTTTTTTTTTCATGTTGCCCAGGATCTGCCAGGAAAGGGACTGGGCAGGGTCTGACTGCATTCCTCAGGACACTCCACATCAACTCTCCCCGGGGTTGAGCCTGCCTGCCCAGCAGAACACCCTCCCCCCACTTCCTGCCTCCATCTGCAATGTGGGAAGGCAGCACTGCCACTCAGGCCAGGGAGCTCCCTGGAAATCAGCCCCTCCAGGTCCCCTCCGGCGAGCAATCTCATCTTGCAGTGTTGCATAATTTCTGGGTGCCCCAGGTTCATGGGGGAGCAAATTGGCTTGATAGCAGAGTTTGTGTAGGAGGGAGATGTGTACACAACCCATGACCCGGACTTTGTACAGGTCCCATTTTGAACCTGTCCATTTAAATCTCTTTTTACTGATAAGGCTGCACATGAAAACAAGCCGCTTGAATGGCCGGCTTCCAGTGTAGCAGAAGGTGGGAGAACTGCAGTTTGCAGGGTGCTGTGGCTTGTCGGGCTACTGCCAGAGAAACTGTTCAAATTCATCGCCAGGTTTAACCCTGTCCAACCCGACGTCGAGACACTCGGAGACAGTTGGAGGCACTTGGCCTCTCTGGAGAGGCCAGAGACCTCAGTAAGAGGCCCCTCAGTCCTTCTGTAAAGATTCTGTAGGCTTCCCCTTTGCTAGTGGATGTTTTCCTGGAAAATTCCCTATATCTATGAACGCTTTTTTTTTTTTAAGTTGGAAAGAGAAGGACAGAATAAAGATGTTTTTAAAAATTAGGCCCAGTGTGGTAGCTCACACCTGTAATCCTAGCAGTCTAGGAGGCCGAGGCAAGAGGATCACTTGAGCTCAGGAATCCAAGACCAGCCTGAGCAAGGGCGAGACCCCGTCTCTACTAAAAATATTAATAGAAAAATTACCAGATGTTGTGGCACGTGCCTGTCCTACTCGGGAGGCTGAGGCAGGAGGATTGCTTGAGCCCAGGAGTTTGAGGTTGCTGTGAGCTTAGGATGACGCCATGGCACTCTAGCCAGGGTGATAGAGCAAGACCCTGTCTCAAAAAATAAATAAATAAATAAAAATTTAAAAAGCCTCTTAGGGCAGATATATGTGCAATTTTATTATATGCAAATTAGAATGAGTTGAATTAGAAAATAAACTCCATTTACTATGCCCCTCTTAGCACTTTGCTAATAGCTTTGCCTACATTATCTCCTTTGATGTTCTCACAACCCTGTCAAGTGGGTATTGCTTTTTTTTTTTTTTTTTTTTTTAATTGAGACAGAGTCTCACTCTGTTGCCCTGGGTAGAGTGCCGTGGTGTCGTCATAGCTCACTATAGCCTCAAACTCCTGAGCTCAAGCAATCTTCCCGCCTTAGTCTCCCAGGTAGGACTACAGGGGCATGCCATGACATCTGGCTAATTTTTCTATTTTTAGTGGAGACGGGGTCTCACTCTTGGTCAGGTTGGTCTTGAACTCCTGAGCTCAAGCAATCCTCCTGCCTCGGTCTCCCAGAGTGCTAGGATTACAGGCGTGAGCCACCGTGCCGTGCCTCGCCAAGAGGGTATTGCTTGACAGAGGATGGCACAATAGCTTGAAGGATGTAGGAACTTGCCCAGGGTCACATGGCTATGAGCAGCAACATTGCTATTCCAGACTTCCCCTGGCAGAGGAGCATGTCTAAGAATGATGTCTTAGCAAATGTGGGGAGGGTCTGTGACTCTCATAATCATCAGTTATGCTGGCAAGTGTGCCTAAAAGGATTACTTTAAACATAATGGAACCTATCTGCTCTCTTTACCTGAATTCATTCATTCACTTATTCATTCCACAAGTGCAAATTGAGGGCTTCCGCTATGGGTGAGGCCTGTTCTAGATGTTAGCAATAAAATACAGTCCTGTCTGTCTAGCCAAACACTGAATTGTCATTATGTAGAAGGTAAAACATTTTAAATGCCAAATTCGGCAGGACCTTCCCTGATGAGTCTAATTTTCTCTTTGTCATAAAAACTCACAGCACTGGTTTTTTGCCAAGAAATGTCCTTATTTCTATAGCCTTCTGACCTTGTTTGGCAAACGTTTATATTGCTATTAGTCTTTTCTAAAACCCATGCCTTCTTAAACAAGTTAGACTGTAAACTCCTAGAGACCAGAGGTTATGCACTTAATAGTCAATAAATACACTCCGGCTTCAGGAAAATAATTTCTGAGACCTAATAATTTCCCTATGGAATCAAAATGTTCACACTGAAGCAAATTATTAATTTAATTTATTTTTTTCCTAGTGAATAAGTTATTTTATTTCAAAATATTAAGGGGGTGCAAATGTTTTTGGTTACATGGATCACTTTTGTAATGTTTGAGTCATGGCTATAAGTGTGCCCATCACCCGAATGGTGTTCATTGTACCCATTAGGTAGGTTTTTGCCCATCTCCTCCTTCCTTTCTCTCCCCTCCCTCCCCCGATAAATTTTATTTTTAAGTATTGAACTGCATGCTCTTAGTTTTCCTGTCGCTTTTTTCCCCGTGGATCTAAATTTGGACTGTGAATCCATGCAGGCAGGGTGATAACGTGTGGTCTAACTTGAAATTCAACTCCTTGAGTCTCAGGGGCCTACAAGCCCAGGGAAATTAGAGATGTTTGCTAGGGACACACTGACGTTAAGAACTTATTTCCAAATTCTGCGTTCTCTCTCCTGCTCTCCCCCTTGTCTCGCAGTCTTTCAGATCACAGTATGATTTTTCCAAATTCATACGGTACCTTCTGGGCTGTGAACAAAAACTAGGAGGCTCTGAGGGAGGTTGTTGACATTCACCTACTTTTCCTTAGGGTTCCCAGGGTTCTCATTTAAACATGAGACTTGCTAAGTACTTCCTAAAGCTAAACAGCTCTAGAAGTTTGGAGAAGGAGAAGGAAAAGCTGTAGGAACTAAACCAGCTGCCGGTCTGATGATCACAGTGCAGAACTAACGTGGGGCCAGTCCTGGGGAGGGGACGGCAGGGGCTGAGTTATAAGTCAGTGAGTTTCTCTCGCCCTGGGCTGCAGGATCCCATGCCCAACGTTGCCCTGGCTGCCCTCCAGCCTCCTCTGACCTTGGAGCTGTACCTGCAGGCTGAGGGAGGAGCCATTTGTTTCCCTAAGCAGTGTCTGGCACCCAGCCAGGAGGCCGATTGGCATCAGGTGGCTGTGGCGGGCATCTCACATGCTCAAGTCCCAGCCATGGCTGGCCTGGCCCCAAAAGGAGGCCTGCTGAAGCCCGGGCCCTGAGGGAAGGCCCTTGGGGGAAACTTCTAGAGGTGAATGTGGCCATGGGGAAATCTCTCTCTTTTCCTGGAACAACTCTGGCGAAGAGTGTAACCACTCCACCACTCTACCACCTAATTACCAGCCCAAATCTCTGGCTCACTCCACTCTCAAGAAGGGACGGCACACCCCCCAGGCTGACATGACAGGTAGATTCACCTGTACCAAAATCTCTTTCCACCTGGCCTGTGGCCTGGTCTAGAATTCGTACCACCATACTCTCTCCACTGGGTCCAGAAAAACCCCTGGGAAATGACCAAATGCCATTTGAGAGTGTGAGATTCCAGCACTGGGTTGACTGGCCCGTACGACTGTGCAGTGCTGGATACCACCTAGAAGAAAGCTGGGCTTTGGGAGGCAGAGCCACGCTCAGCAGGGATGAATCTGCTGGCAGAGGTGAGTCAGGAAAACCTGCAGCACTAGTGCTCTGTAGACTCGGGGTGGGAGAAGTGAGCAGGGACAGGCAGGACACACAGCCAGGGGCAGCAGGTCCTGTCTGAACCGGGGTTTGCCTCCCATCTAAGGAGACAGTCACTGACCACTTCCAACCCATTGTTGCTGTGTGGGAATGTGGGCCCTCTCGCCAGACTTTTGTTTTTCTTTTTTGGGGTTTTTTAAGGAGAAGAGGGAAACCAACTTTTTTACATGTTGGCAACAAATTAAATTATTTTTAAACCCTGCGTGGGCCTGAACAGCACAAGCTAAATGAAATATCTGTGGGCCCCATTTGGCTCCTAGGGAATAGTGACGACGTGTTCTGTCCAGGCCACGCCTCCTGCCAGGGGCAGCCGAAACACCACTCTTTCCAGGTCTAGTGCACAAGGTAAACCTGTTTAACCAGCAGGAGTCTCTTCTCAATCATCAGTGAAACCCATTCCAGGCAAGAGCCAAGTGCAATATTGTCATCCTCTTTGCACCTCAGATCCGTATCTTAATCCTGAAAACAGTTCAATCTATTCTTTTTTCTTTTTCCTCTTCCAGCTCAAAAAAGAAAACGCAAAGCTTCCCCAGGATAGTTTCTTTGGAGACGCAGCACTTCACTTTCTAGGGGAGACGTTGGCTCCTGGTCATTAGTCAGGAATGTTCCAGGTAGATCTCCAAACCAGTAATGTTTTGAATTTAGACAAAGGCTTTGAACGACCTCTGACAAGGTACTTAGCCTATCTGATTCCCTTCTTTTGCTCACTAAGAAAGAAACACTATTGGTGGCTCACGCCTGTAATCCTAGCACTCTGGGAGGCTGAGGCTGGAGGATCCCTTGAACTCAGGAGTTCAAGATCAGCCTGAGCAAGAGTGAGACCCCGTCTCTACTAAAAATAGAAAAATATACTAAAAATAGAAAAAATTAGCCGGGAGTGGTGGCATGAGTCTGTAATCCCAGTTACTAGGGAGGCTGAGGCAGGAGGATCCCTGGAGCCCAGGAGTTTGAGGTTGCTGTGAGCTGGGCTGATGCCATAGCACTCTAGCCCAGGCAACAGAGGGAGAGTGTCTCGTTCATAAATAATAAATAAATAAATAAATAAAATAAAAAGAAAGATAGTGATCAAAAAGGAAAAAGAAAGAAAAACTTTTGTAGTGGGAAGAAAGCACAAAATCAAAAGTGTGTGATCATTCATCTTCCCATCTTGTGCCTCTGTTTCTTCCTCTGAATAATTAGTAAAATAATGGCTTCTGGGGCCAAGGGTCCCTGATAGCCTTCTGCCTGGATCAGGTCCCTCAGCAGAACTCAGGAATGCCCTCTGGCAAAAGTGTGAAGTGAGTGACATTTGAATTCTTTGAGCTTCCTCCCACCTCTGGTTACCTGATGCCCTCTAACTGAACTCTTGATGCTCCAGAGACACTGAGTTGAGTAAAAAGACTGGTTACTTTACTAAGTGATAGCAAAGTATATGTATATATACATGAACAGATGGAGAATATTATGTACATATGAATGCCACTTGTACTAAAAACTACAAGATGAATTTGTGCACTTTTTTTTTCTTAAATGTTCAGAATGTCCTAACCACTGATTTTAGGGATCACATCAGGACTCTCATGCTGAATGCCATTAAGCGTTTAGTGTTTGGAGCTATCTGCTCATCCTGACTTGGAAGCAAGTTTATTTATTCAGCATAAAAGGAAGCATTTGGGCTCACTCACAGAGGGATTCTCTGCAAGTTTTAAAAGCAGCAAGACTGGACAGACAACTTTTAGAACAATAAGACATATTTCCCTGTTCTGAATACCACCTTGCTATGTTATCTAGAGAATTACAGCTATATAGGAACTCAACTCTAAAAAGGACATGAATTTTAGCTAAGATAGGTAATAAATTTAGATGATAAAAATGACCCCTTTTCCCCTTAAAATTCCCTTTTATTACCTTCCTCATGGAGTTATTTAGTTTTGAACTACTTTTTTTGTGAAACTAAACATGCAACGTTTTTATGAACCTTCACAATATTGCTTAGGTGAATATAATAACTTTCCCCACCTCACTGTTATTATTTTGCTTTGGTTATGTAGACCTAGCTGGCCTTTCAGAATCACAGATTTGCATAAAAATTAGGGCAAGAGCAAAATGGGACTGTAAGCTGCTATAAGGCACAACCCATGGTTAATATTTCTTTCTTTCTAACCCTCCTCAGCACTTAGCATAGTATCCCACATAAAAGAGGTATCAGGGCATCGGGGTTCACGCCTATAATCCCAGTGCTTTGGGAGGCCGAGGAAGAATCATTTGAGGCCGGGAATTTGAGACCAGCCTGGACAACATAGACTCCGTCTCTACAGAAGATTTAAAAATTAGCCGAATGTGGTATTGCACGCCTACAGTCCTAGCCACTCAAGAGACCGAGGTAGAAGGATTGCTTGAGCCTAGGAGTTTAAGAGTTTACAGTGACACTGCATTCTAGCCTGGGTGACAGAGTAAGACCCTGTCTCTAAAAAAAGAAAAGCAAAAAACAAACAAAAAAACCCCAGAGGTGTCAGATAAATCATCAAATATTGAATATACCAAAGAATTGAACAATAGAAAAGTCCAGCAACTGCTTAAGTTCATGATGCATGAGAATTGGAGTCAAAGAATAGGAAAGTTGAAAGGCTGCTTGCAAACCGAACCCCCAACTATTTCAGCCTTGGCTCTGGACAGAGGGTACAGCAAGTCCTTCCACATCTCACTCCAGTTTCACAGCTTGTCTTGGGCCTCCTTTTCACAGATGTTCTTTTCATAGCACAATTTCTCCATAATTGCCGACTCATCTTCCCTCCGTAAGTGGACGCCTGGCTCTCCTACTTCCATGCTAAGAAGCTGATGATCCTCTTCAATCTTCTCCTGGCTTGTCCTCTTCTCCTAAGAAGGTAACCATTTTGATCCCTGGCCTTTTTCAGCCTTGCTTTAATATTAATAATTCAGAAGCTGCTAAGAGAGAAAAGATAGGGCACGGTGAATTCCATCAAAGATCACTTCTTGTAAGACACACTCAGCTCAGTGATGCCTGTGACCCCTAAGATTTTTCTTTTTCTATTATTAGGCCCCTGTCATTCTTCTTTCTTTATGCAGCTTATGTTTTTCCAGACCACTCTCCTGTGCCCGGGTCCCCGGGCAGTGGAGCTATTAGAGCATGTTGACATAACTTTTGGCCCTAGCCATAGTTCCTGGAGCTGGAGCCACTGCTGTATGACCTGCTGCTACCACAGGGCTTTTCTCTAGCTGGGTTCGTTCTCACCATGTGGGCCTGTCCACAATGGGCAGCTCCTAGGAAAGTCGAATTCAAATTTCATTTTGTTTCATGACACTATTTCTGCCAGTTGAACTGGGTGGCTGATTAGAATGAACAACCTTGCATCGAAAGCATCTAAGTGACTTTCCAAGAGGCTACACAGAGTTTTTCCTGCTCAGAAATAGCATAGTCAGGCCGGGCGCGGTGGCTCACTTCCGTAATCCTAGCACTCTGGGAGGCCGAGGCAGGTAGATTGCTTGAGCTCAGGAGTTTGAGACCAATCTGAGCAAGAGTGAGACCCTTTCTCTAAAAAAAAAAAAGAAAAAGAAATAGCATAGTTGATTCTCTTTCCAGAGTCCATGCTAGCGTTTTATATCATTCAGCTACAATGCTGCTCTGTTCTTCTCTGGGTGGGAGATACTACAATGTAGGTACTCATTAATTTACACATAGGTCATCTACCAAAATTGAGCTTTCTGTTGCAACCAGATGCTGTTTGAACATATGGTCATTCACCAAATGTGGGAAATTACTGAACTTCTCCTTTGCAACAGCTGGCATAAAAAAGCCTGGGAGAGACAAGAAATCAATTTCAAGACCTCAGTTTGAGGCAAGAGATGACCTGCAGCCTCACAGCCACATGTGGCCGTCCAGATCCCCAACTGCGGCCTCTCGACTGAATCCAAACTTCACAGAACAAATTCCTTTACTGAAAAGGATTTGCTGTGTAAATTTGTATTGGATCGAGAGGCTGCACTCAAAGATCCAGAAGCCCATGTATAGCCCCAAGGCCGCAGGTTCCCACCCCTGGATGAAGCAAGAAATTAATTTTGGAGAGAATTAGATTGAAGTTAATCATTCATTGATATAACAAATATTTATTGGGTACCTACTGTATATAAGATACCTACTATATACAAGGTAGTGGGTGTACATATATCAGTGAATAAAACTGAAGAGCTGTTAAACTAGAATAACAGATGATTTATTAAGTGTTCCAAGGCATGGAGACCTGGGGACTCTTTGGGGAAGAAACGAAAATTACTTGGAAGTAGTAATTTTATATACCAGCTCAAGCTTGCATCTTCTCATTCCTTTTTCTCTTTCTTTCTTTTTTATCTTTTAAAATTTCCTAAAATAGAACTGTTGCTTCGGAGGTATCAATGAAGCCGATAGAGGCATCACAGGAGAAGAATCAGTGATCAGTGTCCTCCTAGTGTAAGACTATAGGGAAGAAGAAAGGGGGAGTGTGACCCCTTCCCTTTGTGGCCCTTGGCCACTAGTTCCTGGGGATTTTTTAAGGAACTGAGTAATTTAAGCAAGAGAAATAAACACAAGTGGAATTCCAAAATCTATTTTTTTAAAAAAATGCACAAAACAAAACCTTTAATTGCTTTATGTCAAGATCTGTCACAAGGAATAAGAAGACAATGAAAGCAAAGAAAATGGTTGTTCCTGTCATGGGTTCTTTGACTCAGTGGAGGAAGTGTGTTTCAAGGGAGCATGAATTGAAAAGGTCTATGCAATCACTGAACCACATTGGAAGGGTTCTTGAGAAATCATACAATATTCTCTCTCACCCCACCACCACTACCCTATGTGCAAATTTTCACAGCATAAAACTCACATGTTCCTGAGAAATCTTCAAAAAATTGGATTTTATAAGCTTCCTTCGATCGCTCTTTCAAGCATTAATGCTCAGGCTGTTACTATACATAGCTGAACTCAATTGAAAATTCATATTTATTTAGCGAATAAATCACTGTACATAGGGAAGGGTGCCAGTACCTCATGTAAAAATCCAAAACCTCATTTTTGAGGCCAAGTACTATAAAACTGACCAAGACCCTGAAGCAGACCGGATACCCCATGTTAGCTGAAAATTGTATTAGTTGGGAGCAGTGGCACACATCTGTAGTCCCAGCTACTCAGGGGGCTGAGACAGGAGGATCACTTGAGCCTAGAAGTTCGAGGCTGCAGTGATCTATGATTATGCCTGTGAATAGCCACTGCATTCCAGCCTGGGCAGCATAGTGAGATTCCTGTCTCTAAAAAAAAAAAAAAAAAAAAAAATTGTATTATCACACAAAAGCACTAACTCAAGTAGAGGAATTAGAAAAAGTCTAATATTGCTAAAAACAGAATTAAAAAAAAACCATTTAAGATTTAAAATCATTATTTGTAAATTTGTTTACAAGTAGATTAGTGTAAAAATTAGAAATAAAATCAAAGGGAGCTCGGATCTTCTGGGCCCATGGACATTTGGAATGCCAGCTATATCTCTGGTGATCCTGAAAAGAAATTGCATATGAATTGGGGCCAGATTTTCAAAATTTTGATCAAAGGTTTTGTTGCTTGTTGAAAGAGATTTCCCACCCAGTGCACAAATCCTTTCTATAGCACTTCCAGACAAATGCTTTTTTCTTTTTTTAAAGAGTACCTTATACAATTTCAATGAAGCATTGTTTTAGGCCTCAAGTTTATACTAATTAACAGATTCTCCGAGAAGATATAAACTCCAGACATTCAGAAGAGTTTACTTCACCACATTTTAAAGGGCCCCGAAAGTTAGCATTATAGTTTTGCAAAAGATAAATTGCTCACTCCGTTCTATTTTATTTAATTTTACCTCCCAGAATGTCTTCAGTTTTTTCAAGAGATTGTAAAATTCACTCTCAAAGTGAAAACAGTTTAAATTTATTTGAAAATAATTTAAATCAACACTACCAGACAACATGTAGCACTTGGAGTAGGAAGAGGGGTTGAGGGTTTTGCAAAATCTGACAGTAAACACCACGTTTTGAAATGACAGAACATTAAGCGGGGTTTTTCTGGTGACTGTTGGGCCTCCCATCCCCCACGGGGCCTTGTGGCTGATCAGCCGGAGGTTCCCGCCTTACATTTCAACTCCACCACCCTTGCTCTGCTTATGTGGTCTTTGTTCATCTTAAATTCTCACGAAAATACCGAACATGTGACCTGGTAAAATAAAAACTCTGACACTCCAACATGCTTGGAATACAGATATCTTGGGAAAATGAAAAGAAGCCTTCTCAAGCCATCTGGTTTTAGTGACCCTGTGCAGACAGAAACTATAGAGACCAAATGATATCCTTAATACGTAGTAGGCAGAGACTTTTTGTTGATGTCGTCATTTGGTCATCACTTGCCAAGACCCAAACAGATCTCCCCCATGATTGTCAAATCTTTATGGAGCACCTACTGTATGCTGGATAAAGTTCCAATTCCAACTTCATAAACCCTCCCAATTTTTAGGCTCTCAACGTCTCTAGAAGGAAAATACTAGTTTAGAATTCTTCTCATGGAAGTGAAAAAGAAAACTTTTTATCTGAGTAAGGTGAGCCCCTTTAAAGTATCAAGCCGAGGAGAGGCATTTTGAAATCTAACATCAGTTACCTCTTACTCCCTTTTGAGATAAATAATTCTCTCTTGAAGCCACTTGCTATTCTGGCTCTAGACTGAGGCCAAGTAGCCCTAAAATGCCATACTCCCTATAGTTCGATAATATATAGCTAATCACTAATCAATATCATTTCTGTAAACCAATGAGAATTCCTGACGAATGACTTTTGTAATTGGATTTGTCCTTTTTTTTCTTTAAAAGCTCGAGCCTCCCTTTTGTTCTCCAGAGCACTCCCCAAGACAACTTGCAAGTGTCTCCCATTGTGCAGTCCTCAGCCTTGGCCCAAATAGACTTTCTGGATTAATTTGGCCTCAGCTTTGTCCTTTTAGGTTGACAGAAGATGAGCAGGCTTTCAACAGCTATAACGTCCCACGCTGATGTCTTGGACCCTGCGAGATTACTTACTTCTTTTGTCTACAACTGTGGGAAGTAAAAGCAAAGTCTGGGAACTTGAGACGCTAACATTTTTGTTTTAAATTAAGGAAACAATAGAAACATAAATAGCAACTAAAATAGCATTTGCTAAAGGCTCAAAGGAGAATACCAGTAAAAATACATTGTATTTGATAAAGGAATTCAGAGGAGGAAGTGAGCACACCAAATTGGAAGAAGGGAAAAACCGACACAGGAGTCGCCCTTGGAAGCGTCCAGGTGTGAGACAGTGAGAGCTTGCATCAGCTGTCAGAGTGGTGGTTGCCATGATGGGGCAAAAAGAAAGAAGAGATATTAACAAAGAAGTGTGATACTACTGGAGGCTAAGGAACGGTCCTGAAGGAATACAAAATGATTGAGGTTTTGAACCTAAGTGACTGCAAATGTTTATATTAACAAGGTATAGAAATCAGAGGAAAGACATGTCTTGGTAGATGGAGGATGAGGTGGAACTGAAGGATTCTGGCTTTGACTGGTGAGCTTAGGGGGCTGTTGTGTGTATAGCCTGACAAAAGGCAGCCCTGGGTGACGTCTGCCTCCCTTGCTGTGATGCTCCTTGGTTCACTATTAGCTTTTACACTTGGCCTCAGGCTGACCGGATCCAGATGTGAAGTTAACTCTTAACAGACAGTAACTGAGGGTTAGCAGCTGGTTAGCCACCAAACAACAACAATCACCACCACCACCACCAAGAACAAACAAATCAAAAAAACAGAAAGACTTTATGATGAAGAGGGCCCCACCAAAACGTATCAGTACTTTGTGAAAGTGTGGCAATTTTTGCTGAAACAGCAGGCCAGCGCTATGGTCAACCCTCCACCCATTCACGAAGTGAAGAGCTATGCCTTGCTGAGGCTTAACAGGAGGACCAGGAGTCACTGACCAACCCTGAAATGGAGAAGCTGCTAGTCAGGAGGTGTCTCAGCAGCCCCCTAGGAAGCAGCCGAGTGTGAGGGTAGAAGCCACAACTCCTTCAATAGATAATAAGCACCTTCCTAGAAAGATATACGTGTTTGCGTATTCATATCGACACCATCAACGTCTAGGTTTGTCTGAATTGAGAAAACTAAACAAATCTGAACTTAAAAAATTGGTAAACCACTAAAGACATTATTTGTATTTTGAATATATTAACAGAATGCTTATTTCTTTTTAAAAAATGTTTTAAACACATTCCAAACATAGAGAAAGACATGGAGGATAATATATCAAATACTATGGATGTACCACCTGGATACAACAAATGCCATATTTGTTCCAGTTTTTTTTTTTTTTTTTTTTTTTTTTGAGACAGAGTCCCGCTTTGTTGCCCGGGCTAGAGTGAGTGCCGTGGCGTCAGCCTAGCTCACAGCAACCTCAAACTCCTGGGCTCAAGCAGTCCTACTGCCTCAGCCTCTCAAGTAGCTGGGACTACAGGCATGTGCCACCATGCCCGGCTAATTTTTTTTCTATATAGTTTTAGCTGTCCAATTAATTTCTTTCTATTTTTGGTAGAGGTGGGGTCTCACTCTTGCTCAGGCTGGTCTCGAACTCCTGAGCTCAAACAATCCGCCCGCCTCGGCCTCCCAGAGAGCTAGGATTACAGGCGTGAGCCACCGCGCCCGGCCTGTTCCAGTTTTTAAAAAGGAAATTAAATGTTATAGGTATATTTGATATTCCTTGTCTACCTTCTCAGCTTCCATTCTCTTCCGTAATTTCTCAGAGGTTACTGATATTCTGAAACTGGTATATTCTTTCTTTTTTTTTTTTGGAGACAGAGTCTCACTCTGTGACAGCACAGTGGCTAGAGTGCAGTGGCATCATAATAGCTCACTGCAACCTCAAACTCCCGGACTCAAGTGATCCTCCCACTTCAGCCTCCAGAGTAGCCGGGACTGCAGGGTTACACTACCACGCTCGGCTAATTTTTCTATTTTTCGTAGAGACGGGGTCTCGCTTTTGCTCAGGCTAGTCTCGAACTCCTGACCTCGACCAATCCTCCCTCCTCGGCTTCCCACCACACCCAGTCTATGAAACTGGTATATTCTTTCTGTTCATGCTTTGATACTTTTACTATATACATATATCCCAATTTGTATGAATATTATGTAATATTATTTTGTGTGTTTATAATTTCACATAAATGACATGACATTGTATTTATCGTTGTCTATCTTATTTTTATATATCATGATGTGTTTATCCATTCTGTCACTACAGGAAATTTAGGTTGCTTCCAGTTTTTCCCTGGAATGAACATCCTTGTACATGTCCCCCTATATGTGGGGGCTTCTCCAGAGGCTCTTAGTAATTGTGATAGCTGGATTTGAGGAAATGTACATCTTTACCTTAACTAGAGATGGCCAACTTTTTCCTTGAAATGATTGCTCAAAGTATGTTCCCCTCAACACTGTATGAGAGTTCCTGATCCCTTAGGCTTGTTAAACAGTTAAGTTTTTGTCAACCTAATGAGTGTTTTAATTTTCATTCCCTGATAAACTGTGAAGCTTCTTTCAAAATGTCCAGGCTCTTCTTGGTCAGCTAGAAATTTGTCTCTCATCAACCAGTTAACACCAAGTCTTCCAGGAGGGCATGTAGGAGTCAGGCAGGGAGAATGAAAGCCAGGACAAAGAGCCACTGCCAAAGACAGATCAGTCTGCGGTAAGATAACGCACCCTTAGAGTTATAGTCCATGGGACAGCATTAGTGATTTTTAAAAATTGATTCAGAATGATTTTACAAGTATGTGGTAGAGAGCCCTTTGCTAAGTGCCTTTGCAGATTTTATGTCATTCATTCATGTAAGACCAAAAAGGAATTATCAGTAAAACTATAATCAGAACTAGTGCTAGGATACAAACTGGACCCCAGGGTCCTGGTTCTTTGCCATGGCGAACAGATGATAGTAACTTAGGCGCATTTGTAGTGTTCACCTAGGAAAAGGGAACATATGTTTAGTGGAAGGTAAACATGTTGAAACGGGTAGTTCAATTTATTTGTCTAAGGAACAGGAGATAGGCTTCTGCGCTAGGGAAAAGGTGTGGACTCAGATATACCCAGCTCTGCCTTATGCTACCTCTGAGACTCTGTGTCTTAGTTTCTTTACTGTTAAATAAAGATAACTCTATCTTCTTCACAGAGTTGTTACAGGATTGAAAGTAACAACTATTTCTAGTATAGTGACTGGTGCATATAATTTATCTTAGTAAATTCATGATTACAACACGATAATTGAGCAGCTATTACATGCCAGGCATTGCTGCAAGTGCTGGACACACAGCAGTGAAGAATTAGACCACGTCCTAGCTGTCAAGAGCTCAAATTCTAGAGAGAGGAGACAAACAATAAATAATCCTATATATGATATGTCAGGTGATGTATGCAATTGAGAAAATTAATGGAGGGTAAAGTACAGAAAGAATGAAGGGGGACACCTAGCAGTCAATGCTGCTGTCTCTTCCTGTTCATTTACAGGGTACCCTGGGGGTTAATCTTCTCGGAGTCATTTGAACTTTAACTTTCTTAAACTGTGAAATGGGAAAAATAATAATGGAATAGCATGTGGTATGTATGTATATATTTTTCAATTTATTTATTTATTTAGGAAGAGTTTCACTGTGTTGCCCAGGCTAGAGTGCCATGGCGTCAGCCTAGCTCACAGCAACCTCAAATTCCTGCGTTCAAGTCATCCTCCTGCCTTAGCCTCCAGAGTAGTTGGGACAACAGGCTCAAGCCACCATGCCCAGCTAAGTTTTTCTATTTTTAGTAAAGACGGGGTATGTGAGTGGTTATCTAATTTGCTAAAATTAAAGATGAGAAAGTCTTTTCAAACTTTGATTAAAATTTTAAAATAAAGAGGAAAAAGGCAAGATTTCTGGAAGGTATACTGATTTAACATTTATAAAATATTTGAACATCGTCCAAAATTATGGGCTTTAGTGCTGTGAAAAAGGATTTCATTTAAAAAAAAAAAGAAAATGTTTATGTAAACAAAAATAGGTACAATAGAAAAAAACGATGGGCAGAGACTCTCAGGAGGCCTAGAATGTAGTTTAGTCTCTGTTCGCCCATAGCTGTCAATATCATGTAATCTCTCTCTGCCTTAGGTTCCTTGTCAGTAAAATGATGCTAAAAGCCATCCAGCTCTGTAGTTTCCTTTCTCCTGACACTAGTATTCCCACTTTTGTTTTCGAGAACTGAAACACTGATTGTTTTATTAATTTCTGATTTTTTTTTTTTTTTTTTTGGTAAATCTGAAGTTGGACTATAACAATTTTCTTTTTGGATATAGAAGTTTCCTTTGCAATAAAGTATAGTTTCTGTTCCTTCTCAGCTTCTTTCTTTTTCTGGGACTGGGAACAAGTTAGAAAACTTTAACAATTCCCAGGCTCCCAAGACTTTGAAAAGCCTTAAATAATATCTTTCCTGTGATTTCCTCATGCCTCTCTTCTGGCTATGGTCACTATTTTGGGTTTGTATGTTAAAATGATCAATAATGTGATATTATTGGAAAATCACCAAATCATTTAAAAGTAAGTAGAATGTTAAAATTGTGTGCTAAGATTCTTATTCAAACACACTTTTTTCCTTTTGATGCTCTTGATATAAATTATCTGTTATTGTTATTTTAAAAGTTGCATTTTTTCAAATACCTTTTCATACTTATTTCAGCTCATCAAAGAAGATGGATGGGCCTTAACAATCAATTTTTAAAAACAACATTACTTAAAATATTGTTTTAGCATGTCTAGCAGTTTTCCAATGTTGTCATTTGCTTTACATTAAGGAAAAAAAAAACTCTCTTGCCTTATTCAAAAAACATTTTCACTAGATGGCCTCAGTTTTTGTTTTTAATATTCTTGCAAGCACAATCAGATGGCAAAGTAAGCTGACACACTGCCTTGCATTTATCTGAATCACTTTCCAATGTCAAACCCTAAGAGAAAACAGTATTCTGCACACAATTTTCTGCTCTGAGATTCTGAGGTGATCTGTGAGATAGTGCTGTTACCCAGTGAATGCAGACCAAAATGCCAAAGATTAACTTCAGCACTTGCAAAATATCAAGAGCATTTGCCTTTCCAATCTTCTCTTGGTGTTAAGTTCTCCATAGAACCATTAGCCATGAGAGAGCCTTGAAACCTCCCCAGGTTTTTCAAAGAGCTGACCAGCTAGAACATGAATCTACAACTGTCCTCGAGATCACCTATTTATGCTTTAACCTCACTTTCTACCATTATCAGTTATTTATTCAATCTATTAATACTTATTAGCATGTGTGATATCCATATATGCCGATGGCACCAACTTGTCTGTGTTAAAACACCCACCCCCTTCGTCACCTTTACTGATGTCAACATCATTGAGGCTTTTCTTCTCTCTTCCAACTGTGTCCAATCCCCTTCCACTGAGTGTCACCATCTCCAATTGCCCCACCCCAACCTATCCTATAACCTGCTCCCAGAGTCACCTTCTCGGAACTCCCTTGCATTCTGAAGCTCCCATGCCCAAAGCCTTTAAGAGCTTTCGAAGGCTCCTACAGTAATCTCCAGTCCTCTTGGCCTGACATCCAGCGCCCTCCACAACCTGGGGACAGCTTCACAGCTCTGACCCATCCCAACCTCAAGTCCCACCTTGTTGTCTCTTGCCCTTGGATGTTCTCCAGACATCTCCTTCCATTCTTCAAGGTCCACCTCAAGCCACATTTTGAAATCTGATCACCTTCCTTATTTTATTAATAGTTTATGGTGATTTTTTTCCTACTATCTCTAAATATATGGACTACCCATTTGGGCCTAAATCATTCACTTATACTGAAAATTGTAAGTGTAAGGGCTTAATTGTTAGTACTTGATAAATGGAATAATAGAGATGGAATGGACTTTAGATACCATTTAATTCAGCATCTCCCGAAGCACAGGAAAACCCCCTTTATCATGACTCCCTCTTAGTGAATACTGACAAGGTGCTGTGCCTCTAAATGTGGCCTTTTCACCTTTGAATTGCTCTTATAATTAGAGGCATCTGCTTTTCAAGGAAAGAAAACCCCACTCATCCCATTCTAACCACGTGGACATTTAGTGCCTCCAGAAAAAAAAAAAAAAAAAAAGAATTCCCTTATTCCCTTGCTATCCCATCTGAATTGAGATTTCCCTGAGTCCAATTTAAGTCCCTGGTGCCCATCTACTGGCAGAAAAGAGTAAGCAGGGTCTGCAGTTCTGCGGTGTCAGCATCACCTGGCAGCTTGTTGGAAATGCAAATTCATGAACCCCAGCCCGACCCGACTGAATTGGAAATTCTGAGGGTGGGGCCCAAGAATCTGAGTTTTAACAAGTTTGAGAAGGACTGCATCTCCTCTATGAAACAGAAAACAGCTGGCCACCCACTGTATCTTTGCATAACAAAAAATTGTTAGTGTCACTAGGCCATCTTTTCTTCAACTGAATAATCCCTATAGCCCTATCTCAGTTTGTTTTTCCAGACATCGGGTCACCCACATATTCCACATTCGTCAAACAGGTGAGGGCACAGGTATAGAAAAGTCCCACATTCTTCCAGAGGAACGTAGAGAAAAACAGCTCCCAGTGACCGTATAAAAAGCCCACGTTTAAAACAGCCACATGCAGTTCAATTTCCTTAAAAGCTTAGCCGGAAAAGGGTTTTGTGGTGTGCGACCCCAGCTGGGCCTGAGCGACAGTTCTGCACACTGGGGCGGGCCCGCAGAAGGTGCTCGGAGGATGACTCGCAGTTGTGTTTTGAGTGGTTGCTTGGGTCGTGTTTATCTTGCCCCTCCAGCACACACACGCGCGCACGCTCAGTTTGTTGTCCTGAAAGGGGAACCCAATATTTTGCAGACAAAAAAGTCACAGAGGCAACTTTCGAAGCAAAAAAATGGAGAAGAAAAAAACCTCAACGCGAAATCTTCCCAGAGGCAAAGAACGGCGCTGTTTGTCCCTTAGTAACTGAGCAACACGTTGGCGACCAGGACTGCCTGTGCCTTCTGCGGTCTTTCTTGCACTTCTCCGCGTTGGTTCACTTCCACCCTCTAAACGCTCCTGAAGTGAAAAGTCGGGCGGGGCGGCCACAGTCCCCCGGCCGCCAGCTGTGCTCTAGGCCCAGCTGCAGGGGGCCCCGGCCCCGCGTCCTGCTCAGCCCCTTCCTCCCTCCCGGCCGAGCAGGGGCGGGTCCACGCGGCCTGGGCGCTGCGGCCGGCACGCGGTAGGGGTCGCTGCGCCGTGGCGCGCGCTCGCCCCGCGCTGAATAACCGGGCTCGGCTGGAGGAGAAAGGAAACCTGCGAGGGAGGCGGCGGCGGCGGCGGCCGGCGAGCGGGCAAGGGAGAAGAGTTCGCTTCTACTCGGGTGTCAGCGCGCGGCGGCTGCGGCGGGCGCTGGCGAGGGAGCCCCGAGGGAGAGGGTCGCCCGTCTCGCGGAGGCCAGGGGAGGACAGCGAGAGGCGGGTTCCGAGCGCGCCGGTGGGGCGCGGAGCCCGCGAGCCTGGCCAGCGAGGGGAGCCGCGGGGGACGCTCCCCGGGAGGGCCCCCGGAGACGCGCAGGATGCCCCACGAAGACCTGCCGTCGCTGCAGAGACCCCGCTATGGCTGTAAGTGCGCCGGGCGCGCGGGGTTCCCGCCGGCTTTGGGGAGTCCCCTCCCCGAGGGCCGCGTTGGAGAAGCCGAGGGTGCCGGTGCGCGCCAGGGAGGGAACAGGAGGGCAGCGGCTGCGTGGCTGGCAAAGTTGGGAGCTGGAGTTGCAAAGGGCAGTGATCGGCGTCCTCCCGCTCTCCTTTCCAGATTCCCAATCCCCAGCTGGCAACCCCAACCTTTCACTCCGCAAACCCCAACGGGGCGCGGGGGCTGCGCTCTGGGACAGACCAGGTTGGGGTTTTAGGGATATCAGGTGAGGATCCCGTGGAGCTCCAGGCCGCTGCCGGCTCGGGCCAGGGGGTGGCGTAAGGGAATGCATTCTTCCGATCCAGAAGGGGAAGAAAGTTTGTTTGCTGTGGCTACAGGTGGGCACCGCAAGTAGTGTGCCCGCGCACTCTGCTAGAGGCAAAACTGGCTTTACTGGAGGGGCAGGCGTCTCCTCCTGTCCCGCTCCCTCGGACTTCACCTGAGCCCCTAGAGCCAGTTTTGGCCGCACAGGTGTGAGTCCCTGCCTGCCGGAGCCTACAGCCCCTTTCCGCCCCCGCCCCGGGAGGATTGTTGTGGGGAGAGGATGAGGCTGGGGGATCCAGTCGGATCCCGCGTTACTTGAACGATGTGGTGTCGATTACCCAGCCAGGAGCTGCCCTCGGAAAGAGGGTGCTTTGGCCAACCGTACGTGGATGGAGCCAGATTAGCACCAACCACGTGGCTTCATGTGCAGAGTTCAGAGTCCTAAACATGTGCCAGGAAGTATTTCCTTTAAAACAAACAGAAAATTGGCTTGCTTTCTCCACAGTTGGCCCTGTCAGTGAACTTATGGCCGAGGACCACGGGTTAATCTTTTGCCCGGGCTGGCCTTGGTGGCAGAGGTGCCAGGTTTGGATTAAGGTGGTGATACCTGCAGTAGGGTTTTTTGTTTGGAGAGGGGAGGGAGGGAGTTCTGGATGGTTGGTAAGGCCACAGACTTGCTTAATTGACAAAAGCGGTGGTCAGCTTGTATAAGTTCTTTCCCGCACTGAATGGAGTGTCAGAGATGGGAGGTTGGTTTTCCCTTGTGACCCTGTCCGTGTCATGCAGTGAGGAGGAGGCCTGAGGAGCGCAGCTTCTGTACTCTAGGTGCATTCGACAGTTAACTGGGACCCAGTTTTTGCAGCCTTAAATAGTTTGCAGTTTGGTAAACCACACAGACAGCAGAGCTCCTCCGGCTGGAGGAGGAACTGTGCTCATCCAGTGTTTGCAGCGTCAGCCTCAGGTTGGTGGAAGTACTTGAATGTGACAAACTCTCAACTGTGGTAGCTGCACTGTATCAAATGATAAGATGACCACAAAGTCTGGAAGCTAGGTGAATCTATATTAACAAATGGTTTGTTGCTGTCACATGATTGATGTCAGCCTTCATTAGCAACCCATAGAGCAAAATTTTGGTGAATGTGGTGCATGAATGCAGCATGTCCATCAGTCCCTGCAGGTGCATCTGTGATGTTGCCTATCATCGAATGCATCTGTGGTCTTGGTGCACTGCAGGAGAAGCAATCAAGGGGGTCCAGATCTGGCAAGCCCACCCCGTGGGGCCACTGTCTTTGGAAATCTTCATCCAGCTCTCCTCACTGGTCTGGTGTAAGAGGGTGGTGTGCAGTGTCCTTGGAATCACTCCCAGTTACCTTCCCTCAGCTCAGCAATGCTGACATTCATTGGTCACTTAACATAGTCAAAAGTCACCCTGAAATATTAGGTATTTCATATGGGAGTCTGTGATGTTAAAATGAACATTTTTATAATTTTGATACCAGATTCATGAGTAGTGTATGTTCAGTGTCTTTAAGACATGCTGTCTAGCAGACTATAAAAGAATATTACCGTAGTGTTAATAGGCACCACCTAATGTTGCCTATTTGTGCAAAAGAGGGTGATTTGGTATGTTAGTATAATTCCTGGTGGCTGTTGGCTTTCTAGGCCTATAACCATGAGACTGAAAATAGTGCTGTGAGTTCTTCCCAGGGAAGCCAGGGAAGGGTAACGCAGAATTGTCCTTGCTCTGTTGTGTTCCAGGGCTGTGCTTTTTCTTGTTTATTGGTTTGGTAAGTGCTGGTTCAGTAAAACCTCAATCTACACCAAACAGGCTTTATCCTCAACATTTAAAAATAAAGTACCAGTACATTGCTGTAATTCAGTTCCAGTGCTGAACATTTTGAGTGTAAGAAGTTTGACACTGGGCTTTAAAAACTTTTTAGTAGTTTGAATTAAGCTGTTACACTTGTTTCAGGTCTGGGCTCCTGTTCTGCCGTCTTCCATAACCCCTTGAATTATCATTTAATTTGGAAGTTCTTTATACAAAGTAGCAAATTAACTCAGTTCAGGGCTTTTAGGGTATCTCCTCTCTCTACCAGGCTGAGTGTCTGTAAAATACCACGTAATAAGTTGTACTTGAGAGATTTCTCAATGAGTTCTCCATGAAGGCTCTGACCCTTCTCAGATTTCTGAAAGATGAGAGATTGCTGAAGTCTTTCTGGTTTGCACACAGGAGCGTTGAATTAAAATTAAATAGACTTTCTGTTTAATTCCTGCTATTGTTGGCCACATCTTCCTGCAATCTGTGAAGTTATTTTGTGTAATATTAATGCAAAACAAAGCTGAAATATTGGCTCAGTAATCGATTCTGAAGGGAAGGAGTGGAAGAGTCAGTAGCTGCTATACTAATGTAGACATAATTATATACAGAATATCTTTTTACACCCAAGACCACATTTAAATGACATTTATACCTATGTATGATTTGCAAATAACTTGTGCTGTTGTAGCAAACTATGGTGTATTTTAATTAATTAATTCTGAAAACATTGCCACCGTGATCTGTCAAGTTTTGTTCCAGTTACTTGAATTTAAAAGGCCAGTGAGAGCAAAAGAGGGGCTTTGTCATTAGGCAGATGATTTCACTCACCACTGATAATCCAATCAACATCTAAACACCTGCTGTGGATCACCAGTGATTGTGCATATGACAAGAACTGTGGTTTTCCACCTTCTGCGAGATCGGGAGCCTTCCTATCATAAGACTATTACAAAAATAGTGATTAATGTTTTTCTTGTTCGCTTCTTTCAAAAGTGCAACATAAGTCCAGTGGATGTGGGTGTGTACTGGGGGAAGATGATTCTGGCTGATGCTGTGAGCTTTTGAGTAATGCTCTTGTCTGAGCGGTGGGGTTTCTAAATCACCTGGTAACTGGGGGTGGTCGTTGCAGCTACACTCTTATCCGTTTACAGTGACCTTCTAAGATGAAGAAACTGAAGTTCTGAACCAGTTAAGCCCAGTTGTGTAAAACAGGATTGACTACATCTGTATTTAGCGTAGTTTGGCTCACACATTCTATCAGCGCGTTGATCTCAACCACAGGAGGATATGTGAGATGTTACCATTTGATGCTGTCTTTAGTAGACAAAAAGTCAAGCCACTCCTTCATGTGCTAGTGTTTTGGTTGAGCTTTTCAAAAGGATCTTTAAGGTCAACAGCTAAAGTGTTATTTTAGTATGCTTTTAACTTTAATTACACATGCTGTTAGCCAAAATGACTTGTTTGGGAGAGTTTAAGCTTGTAATACCAAGTTTGTTTTAGACTTTACTCTTTGGAGTGTTAGCTAACCCCTTTTTCTTTAGGGAACCAGTGATTTACTATTGCCCCGACCCTCCCACTCCACAGCTTTTTAACAGTTCCTTTTATTTAAAAGGCTAGTGCACAAACAGATCTAATGCTTACCACGTTTTCATGGTAACCGAAAGAGAAACAAAGGCCACTCAACTGATTTGATCAGGTCAGGTAAGTGTTATAGGGCAGGCAGTTCAACATGGGGTACGGAATCAAGGTTTGTGACTTACCAAGTGTTGGGTGCTTTTTGTGTTATTGTTATCTGCTCATTATTACCTTTGAGAGGGTCAGTGGTTTCCGCTTTTCACAAAGAAGGTGAAACCCATGCTGTTTCAAGGCCACATAGCTAGCTGGTGGCCAGGGAAACTAGGAAGCAGTACTGTCAGGCTCGGAGCCTCTCCTCGTCGACTATTCCCAGTTTATCTCATGTGTATCGTAGGGGGTTCACCCCTGCTTTCTGTTTTTTTCAGGTGTTTGTCATGATTCTATCAAAATGCAGAAACCTATAGCCATTTTGATAGTGTGCTCTTTTAAAAATAGATGCATGATGTTCTTTAAAGTTGATCTTGCTGTTTTATTTTTCCCTGTGAAAAAATACAGACGAATACTTGGGCTTTTTATAGAGTACATCCAGACATCATCAAAGGATTTTATGCAAACATAGAGTCATCCCATCTCTCACTGTGAGGCACTGAAGTGAAAGAAATGCTTTTCCGTAATGATATAGTGGCATGTGCCAATGATTCCAATTAGGATAATTTGTAAAAAACACTTTAATACTTATACCAGCCATGCCTTAAAATCTGAGATTGATGAGAAATCAGGCAGAAACTTATAGTGGGGTGACTGACCAGTGAGCTGATACTTTTTCACTTTACTGCTCTATTTTTTTCTCCCTTGAGAGGCTGTATAGATAAAATGGCAAAAGCTTTGGAGCTGGATGTGGGTTTGAATTCTGACTTCGATTGCCTGCCTGAGTAGCCCTGGGGTTTCCTCCTGAACTTTGTGAGGTGTGTGGAGATGATATACCTATGAAGGCGGCTGATGTGGTTCCTGGCACATAATGCTAAACAAATTGTAGTTATTTCAATTAAGTGAACACTTAATATGTACAAAGCAGTGTGGACGAAGGGAACTCGACTTAGGTTACAGCTTACAATAGAATCTGGGAGAGAAGGAATAATGCCTGTACTTGTAGCGTACTTCCAGGTTCTGTGGAAGTGAAGACGAGAGAGCAATGGATTTGAATTGGGGCAGTGGGAAGGCTTCATGAAGGTTGCGAATTTGAACATGACCTTGAAGAAGGTCAGAGGAAAAACCAAAAGGCATTCTAGTGTATTTTTTATGTGGGTTGTTTGGTGGGGTTGATGCTTGGGATGTGTGGGCAGATGCTGGGGAAGGACATACTGTGAATCCTTTGTCTAGGCAATGAAGGGCAATTCGAGCTGTCTGGAGAGTTGCTTGATCCAATCCTTCACTGAAGTATCTTCTTGTTTTTTGTAATACATTAAAAAAAATCCTCAAGAACTCCATTGGATGTTCACTGATGAGTGGTCCAGTGAAGTGAGAAACCGGGTGGGGGAGGGAGGCGAGGTTTTGGTGCCCCTTCTCTTGGCCGCTCAGCAGTCCCTTGCCATGCTTCAGGGTTTGGTAATATCTTTTGGATGGCGGCTCTGCCAGATGGTTTTGCCCAGGATAGGCAGATTCTCTGAGAACAGGTAAGAAAAGGTGTAGAACAGGATAGAGATCTTGACAACTAAATTATCTAGGGGGTAGGGCTTCTCACCTCTTTTTTCCTCGTTCTCTCCATCACTTGGGCAATTTTTACCTCTCAAATTCCACTGGAGATTTAGTGTTCTCCGATGACCAACATCCCAGTTTTGTTAAGAATGACTTAGACCTGTGGTCCTCAACCCCCTGGGCATTAGGAACCAGGCTGCCCAGCAGGCAAAGCTTCATCTGTATTTATAGCTGCTCCCCATCGCTCGCATCATTGCCTGAGCTCCGCCTCTTGTCAGATCAGCGACGGCATTAGATTTTCATAGGCAAGAACCCTACTGTAAACTGCGGTTGAGAGGGATCTAGGATGCATGCTCCTTATGAGAATCTAATCCCTGATCTGAAGTGGAGCTGAGGCTGTGATGCTAGCACTGGGGAGCGGCTGCACATACAGATTATCATTAGTGGAGAGGTTTGACTGCACAGAGACCATAATCAGTTGCTTGCAGACTCATATCAAAACCCTGTCAATGGCCGGGCATGGTGGCTCACGCCTGTAATTCTAGCACTCTGGACGGCAAAGGAGGAAGGCTTGCTTGAGCTCAGGAGTTCGAGACCAGCCTGAGCAAGAGTGAGACCCCATCTCTACTATAAGTAGAAAGAAATTAGCCAAACAACTAAAAATAGAAAAAATTAGCCGGGCACGGTGGCGTGTGCCTGTAGTCCCAGCTACTCAGGAGGCTGAGGCAGGAGGATTGCTTGAGCCCAGGAGTTTGAGGTTGCCGTGAGCTAGGCTGACGCCACCGCACTCTAGCCCAGGCAAGAGAGTGAGACTCTGTCTCAATAAAAAAAAAACAAAAAACAAAAAACCCTATCAGTGGGTGGCAAGTGACAATTCAGCAGCATATGGTGACAGGCTTTAAATCAGAATCTGACACTTATTTTAGTCTGCACGTGGACCGCCTATTATTTTATTTACCACTTCTGTCTGTACCTCTTTCCTGCACTGCACACTTGTCTCAGTCACAGTTTTGGTAAGCCCATAAGCTAACCCTAGCAAAAATGAGTTAAAAGCAAATGTCACTGGAACGCTGCTTTGATAAGGGGTCAAGACCCAATGATGAGCCAGCAGAAGACGCTAAGACTGCCAACAAAATGAAAGCTGAATTAAAAAGAAAATACCAAGAATCCTACTTAAATTATGGGTTCATTGCAGCAGGTGATTCACGTTCTCCAAGCCCACTTCATATAATATGTGGCTATCTAACAGAGCCATGAAACCTTCGAAACTGCTTCGCCACATGGAGACCAAGCATCCTGCATTAAAAGGTGAGCCTTTGGAGTTTTTCAAAAGAAAAAAATGTGAACACAAAGAACAGAAGCAATTAGGCCATGGCTTCATCAAAAGCGTCTGCACCGAGAGCATCATTTTTAGTGACTAACCACGCTGCTGGAGCTAAGAAGCCCTTTACTACTATTGGTGAAGAGGTGACCCTGCCTGCTGCTAAGGACCTTTGCCATGAACTTTTAGGAGAGGCTGCAGTTCAAGGGGTGGCGCTTGTTCCTCTTTCAGCTAACACCGTAACTAGATGAATTGATGAAGTAGTAGAGGATATTGAGGCACAGTTGTTAGGATTAATGAGTCACCATGGTGTGCAGTCCAGGTTGATGAGTCTACCAGTGGTGACAGCAAGGCAACAATGCTCATTTTTGTGGATATATTTTTCAGGAGGATGTGCAGGAGGATATGTGACATGGATTTTTGTTGCCAACCAACGCCGCAGTTGCAGAACTGTTCAAGTCTTTGAATGATTATACATCAGGAAAACAGAATTGGTCATTTTGTTGCTGTGTTCACTGACAGTATGGCTGCCATGACTGGATGGCTTTCTGGTTTCACTATTCCAGCCAAGGAGCTCACTTCTGAATGTGAGTGTATGCAGTGTGTCATCCATAGAGAAATGCTGGCTAGCTGACAGATGTCACCTGAACTAAACAACGTTTTGCAGGATGTGATTAAAATTATCAACCACATTAAAGTACATGCTCTCAACTCACGTCTGTATGCACAGCTCTGTGAGGAGATGGACGCAGAGCAGATGTCTTCTGTTATGCACAGAAGTGAGGTGGCTTTCTACAGTAGATCACTGGCCAGAGTTTTCAAGTTACAAGAGCTGCTCTAGAGATTTCTCTTAGAAAAACAGTCACCACTGGCAGCACATTTCAGTGACACAGAATGAGTCGCAAAACTTGCTTGTGTGACATATTCAACCTGCTCAACAGACTCGATCTGTCACTTCAGAGTAGAGCAACTGTGTTCAAGTCGGCAGATAGAGTGGCTGCATTCAAACCAAACTGGAAGTACGGGGGCGACGAGTGAACACTGGAATTTTTGACATGTGTCACTTAGCAGAGGTTTTGAAAGATACTGAGCCAGGGCCTTCTTTCTCCCAGCTGGTGCATGGTCACCTGTCTTAGCTTTCAGAAGAGTTGGAGCATTACTTCCCAACCACAAAAGACCCCCCAACTTGGAAGGAATGGATCCACAACCCATTTGTGAATAAGCCAGGTGAATCGACTTTCTCCGTGCTGGAAGAGCATCAGCTGCTTGAGATCGCAAATGATGGCGGCCTAAAAAATATGTTTGAGACAACTTTAGATCTCTTTAAGTTCTGGATTAAAGTCAAGGTGGAATATCCTGAGATTGCCACAAAAACACAGAAAAGTCTGCTTCTATTTCCAACATCCTATCTTTGCGAAGCAGGGTTTTCTGCAGTGACAGCCACCAAAATGAGATAATGGAGTAGAGTGGACATAAGGAACATGCTTCGGGTGTCACTGTCTCCCATCACCCCCCAGATGGGATCATCTGGTTGCAGGAAAACAAGCTCAGGGCTTCCACTGATTCTGCATTATGGTGAGTTGTATAATTATTTCATTATATGTTACAATGTAATAATGATAGAAATAAAGTGCACAATAAATGTAATGGGCTTGAATCATCCCAAAATCATCCTGGCCCCTGGTCCGTGGAAAGATTGGCTTTTATAAAACCAGTCCCTGGTGCCAAAAAGGGTGGGGACCTCTGACTTAGACCATGTTTCCAGTTGATTAGCAGTTGCCTGAAGATATTTTAGATAGTTAGACTCCGTTTTGCAAGAGGACCACAAGATTTTGCTAAGTTCAAACTGGACTCTCCTTTAATTTTATAGTCATGTATTACCTATGGCCCTTCTTGCCAAGGTTCCTAAAAGGAGCTGATAGCTGTTTCTTCAGTCGATGCGGTGAGTTTCAAAGGGCAGTTCTGGAGCTGCAGCAGCAGCAGAACACCCCCTGAGAACGTGTTGGAAAGTCGCATGCCCACGCCCACCCAGACCTACTGAATTGGAAACTCTGGGGTACGGCCCAGCAATCTGAGTTTTAACAGGTCTTCCAGGTGATTTTGGTGCACTAGAGCATCGGAAGCGTACAAAGACATCTCTAATGTACAATTAGTCTCTTCATAGTGCTTGCAAGTTTTTGTCGAGTAAGTGAAAACACATGGACACATTACGGAATGCTTTATTTACGGTATCCCTTGTGTGTTTGATTTGAGCACACGTACACACCACATTCTATACAGGTTCATGTTTATTTTAAAGAGCTTATTTTGGTATGGCTTTAAGGTTGCTTTTCTCTCTTCTGGAAAACAAATGTGATTTGGAAGGTGCTGGGGTTTGAATGTGTCCCCTAAAGTTCCTGTGTTGGAAATGTGATGGGAGATGGGGCCTAATGAGAGGCGAGGAGGCCACCAGGGTCTGCCCTCACGAATGGGTTAGTGCTCTGATTGGGAGAGTGGATTCCTTATAGAAGGATCACCGTGGTCCCCTTCTCTCTCTCTCTCCTCTCTCTCATCTGATGCCTTTCACCATGTTCTGATGCAGCAAGAAGGGCCTCCCCAGATGCTGGCCCCTCAATTTTGGACTTCCCAGCCTCCAGAACTGTGAGGAACTCTCTGTTCATTATAAATGGCCCAATCTCAGATACTCTGTGATAGCACAAAAGGGACTAAGACTGAAGGAAAAGTCTAAAATCTCCACTGACTCCCAGGAATTTCTAGGTGGAGGTGGAGCTTTTAGGAGCCACTGGGAAGGCTGATTCTGGGGAGCCTTTTCATGTAGAAGGGAGGCCTGAAGTCTGGCAATTCTGGGCTTCTAATCCTTCGGGGGCAGTGGGTCTGGACAGCAGGGATTGAAAGATGTCTTTTTCCTCTGTTTTTTTTTTTCCCTCTCCAGGACAACTTAGCGTTTTACACTCATTCAGTTATTCATTGGCAATTTTTAGAACTATTGAGTATGTTAGCAGAGATATTTGATAGATGTAAGTGCACCTAGGTCATCCTCACATTGCAGGGAAAGTACAGATCTGTTTATTTTACTATCGATAAAAGATAGGACATTCTTAGAATTTTTTACATGGGATCTCCAAAATAGAAGGCTTAATTGTTCTCCTTTCCCCATTACTACTAAATCTCTGAAGGAAGACATTTTTGTATCATTTTTTTTAAAAGTTAAGGTAGATTCTTGATAATTTTATCTCAATTCTCCTATTTTATTGGCAGTGTGAATTCAATCTTAAGTAATGTTAATGTATTTCCTATAGTCATCTGCTAATAAATAGACTTGATTTGCATGAGAGTGAAACAAAATATATTTCAAATACTTAAGTAATGCTTAGGTTCAATATCTAGCTAGTAACCTGATACCCTGGCAGCGAGAAGACACTCAATAAATATTTGTTGTTGTTATAGGTTTTGCTTAATGTGTCAATACTATGCTACTTGTCTAAATGAGGAATTTATTGCCATTATCTGTCAAATTAAAGGTAAACTCAATAGTTTAAGTGCCATGCAAACATCTAACGTTGAGTTCAGGTATTGCTTTCATCCCCTGTGGAACCTGGGCAAGTTACTTTAATTGTTCTGTGCCTCAGTTTTCTCATTTGTAGAATGAGGATGGGAAAATGTGTACTCAAAGGGTTAAACGATTTAATACATAGAAACATGTACGTGCTGAGAATGTGCCTCCATGGAGCCAGCACCTGAATGGCGGGGGTGGTGACGGCAACACCACTCCCATGCACCACTGCCCCTTTTCTGTGTCCCCACCTCCTTGCCTTTTCCTTCCCACTTTAACAGAAAATGGATTTAAAATCCCAGCCTCATTCTCCTTTAAGACTGGAAAATTCTTTCATTATCTATATGGAAATAGAGTTCAATTTATCTATCGGGTTGGGGATCAAATCTTTGTGTATGCACAGTTTTTAAAAATTACTCACTTTTAATATTTTTTTTTAGAGATGGAGTCTCACTATGTTGCCCATGCTGGCCTCAAACTCCTGGGCTCAAGTGATCCTCCTGTCTCAGCCTCCCTAGTAGGTGGGAGTACAGGCGTGTGCCACCCTGCCTGACTGTGTGTACACTGAAAACAAAACACCTATTCTATTGCTGTTTCCAAAGAGGGGAGGGAAGAGGGTTAGGTTTCTGTGTTGCATGTTTTGCCATCTTACAAATGTTCTTGGAGGTTGTCACTCTGAAGTTACCAAGTGTTCTCTTAATATTATTTAGGCTTCTAAGTTTAAGTTGGTCACTGCTGTTTCTGCTGATTGGAAAGCCCATGGGTCCTCAATGCTATCTAGATGGGAAGGAACTGCTTGAAATATATCTTGATCTTCATGCCTACTTAAGATTATGTAGAGTTCAACTTTGCTACCAGAGTTAGCCAGCCTTCTGGTCAATCCAGTCCTGTGGGAGTTTAGAAGGAAGGTGAGCAAGATGAGAATGAATGTCATCTGACATCCCTCAGGCCTTCCTGCTTTTAGAAAGTTAGCATAGCTTTAGGTTCACGGGCCTAGTGAAGCTCAACTGAGAGGAACAGCTGGAGCGGTGGAGCCATTAGAGATAGCAAACCAGGGCTGCGTCTCATGTGCCTGCTTTCAGATTATTCATTCTGCCTCCCTCCCCTTTCTGCCAGGCTTTTTTTTGTTGTTATTCTAGTGAGTTTCATATAAATTTCCTATCAATCCCCCTATTCCTTACCTCCCCAAACAAGAGGCCACTGCAATCAGCTGGACTTGGCTGGTTCCCAACTGGGTCCTCGAGTATGTCACTTTGGTGGTGTCTGCCTCAGCCCTGGGCTGACTGGCAGGTTTCACAAGGTTGGAGTGAGGGGACTGGCAAGATGTCAGTCACATAGCCTCATGGAATGTGACCTCTCTGTTCACCCACCCCCCAAATTGTTTTCCCCCATGTAAAATCCAATAAGGAGGCCTCCCAGAGCCTTGCTGAATGTTGAACTCTTAAGAAGTTTGTCTAAGAAATGGTTTTTACAGAACTAATACAAGCTCGATTTCATTCTGTTATCTACTAATGAATGAATTTTATTTTCCAAAGGAAAAAAATATTAATTAAAGAATATATAAAAATACAGTTTTTTGCCGGGTGCGGTGGCTCATGCCTGTAATCCTAGCACTCTGGGAGACCGAGGCCAGTGGATCGCTCAAGGTCAGGAGTTCGAGACCAGCCTGAGCAAGAGCGAGACCCTGTCTCTACTAAAAAATAGAAAAAAATGATCTGGACAACTAAAAAATATATAGATGTATATATATATATATATATATATATATATATATATATATATATAGAAAAAATTAGCCAGACATGGTGGCGCATGCCTGTAGTCCCAGCTACTTGGGAGGCTGAGGCAGTCGGATCGCTTGAGCCCAGGAGTGTGAGGTTGCTGTGAGCTAGGCTGACGCCACGGCACTCACTCTAGCCCGGGCAGCAAAGCAAGACTCTGTCTCAAAAAAAAAAGAAAAAAAAAAAAATACAGTTTTCTCTCCGTGAGAACCAGGGTCACACGAGTCCTTTCCTTCCTTTGGTACTGATTCTGGGCATAGTCTTAGAGCTTTCTCCCTCAGTTCTCTAGTACAATATTTGCTGTTATTAATTTGAATTGGCCGGTAGCTTGGAGGATTGTGCTTACGTGTTCCTGTTCAGTGTGAGCTCTGGCTAACACTTTTCACATTTGATTGGGTAAACTCAGAAAGTAATGTGCTTCCATGTGGTAGTTTTTAAATCTCTGAAAATGTGTACCTTTGTTAAGTAGGGCAAACGATCTAGCCTTCAAATAGGGAATGATATACTTAACCTGTGTATGTGTGATTATTTCTAGAAGATTATGCAAATATCTTCTTAGAAGTTGCCTTTGGGGAGAGGGATTGGGGGCAAGGGTGGGAATACTACTGAGATAGTTTTTATTGCATACTATATTACCTTTCCCAAAAAAAGCAAATGTGGTTTTTTTTTTTTGAAAAATACTATTCTACATTCGTTATTCTGAGAATAATATGGATAAGATAGAACATCAATAAAATCCATGGAGATTGGGGCTGTATCTTTTTTTTTTTTTTTTGAGAGAGAATCTCACTCTTTTGCCTGGGCTAGCTAGAGTGCTGTGGCGTCAGCCTAGCTCAGAGCAACCTCAAACTCCTCAAGTGATCCTCCTGCCTCAGCCTCCTGAGTAGCTGAGACTATAGGTGTGTGCCACCATAATTTTTTCTATTTTATTTACCTGCCTAATTTCTTTCTATTTTTATTTATTTACTTATTTTTTGAGACAGAGTCTTACTCTGTTGCCGGGGCTAGAGTGCCATGGCATCAGCCTAGCTCACAGCCACCTCAAACACCTGGGCTCAAGCAATCCTCCTGCCTCAGCCTCCCGAGTAGCTGGGACTACAGGCACGCGCCACCATGCCCGGCTAATTTTTTCTATATATTTTTAGTTGTCCAGCTAATTTCTTTCTATTTTTAGTAGAGACGGGGTCTCACTCTTGCTGAGGCTGGTCTCGAGCTCCTGACCTCAAGTGATCCTCCTGCCTCAGCCTCCCTGAGTGCTAGGATTACAGGCATGAGCCATCACACTCAGCCAGGACTGTATCTTTTGGGCAATGCTGTATCCCCAGTGTCTGGTAAATAGGTCAACATGTCAACAGTGGTTCTTTTTAGGTAATGAGATATTTGATTTCTTTTTTTTCTTCTGTTTATAGTTAGACTAAGTTAGAAAAGTTACAACAGTTACCTTTGCTGATCAAGATACAAAGTTATCTTCAGCTACAAACTCTGCCTTATGAAAATTAGAGTCTGAAAAACAGGTCTGTTATTGGAAGGATTCAATAGCTATCTAATGGCATGTGCACACACACTTTGAAAATTAGATAGCGTGCGCACACCGATCAAGGGGCAGAATGAGGGACAGAAATGTTGAGAGGTCTAGGACTCTGTAGTTGAGGTGTTGTAGTTAAAAATTTGAAGTGAACATATAGGAAGCTGATCTGGAAAAGGCAGTGATGAATCAAGCAGTAGTATCCATGGTGAGATAAAGGTTGCTGACACAAAAGTTAGGGGATTGTTGTCTTGACTCAAAGGGAGAACTCTTAAGAGCCTGTGAAGAGGTGGACCACTCATGGCCATTCCTTTACTCAACATGAGGGGCTAGATGCCATGTATGTGATGGAATTTACACAGGGCTTGCAGACCAAATGCTTTCTGGGGTCAAGCGTGATCAGGGCCTTATATAAAATGATAGGAAGCTTTGGAGTATCTCTTAACTGGTATTTGTTAACTTAGTCACTCAAATTGCGAGGCAAACATTTGTGAGCAGTGTGCAGGCAAAACAAGATAGTCGGTCTTGTTTGGCCCGTTGGAAGCTGCCGTTGCCCCCTGTGCTATGTTGCAAAGCTGAGGTAGCCACGGGAGTATTGTGAGCCGGGACCCATGAGAGACACGAAGCACTGTGATAGCAAGGGCCGCGTCTGAGGACTTAGACCGAGGTGCCGCTTACTGTGTGGCATTCAGTATGACTTCTCTGAGCTTCCTTCTGCATCTGAAGAGTGGGATTGTGTTTACCTCAAGTAAACAGGAAGGAAGATTGTTCTGAAAGCTGTTCAAGTGTGTTTCTCTATGGTGGGAGAGGGAAATTGCCACTTATTTGAATAATTCTTTGGTGTAGTGTTATTAGTGTTGAAAAGGGTTTATTATTTACTCATCTACCTCAAAAGCAGTGCCACCTTAGTTTTGTGACATAAGCTTGTTTTTTTTATTTATTTTTTCCCTTTACACATAGCATAAAGCTTTTTTTTTTTTTTTTTTGATTCATGTTTGAAATGAGATTTTTCTTCTCCAGCATGAAAGGCAAAAGTTTGTCTTGTGGTAGCAGTATCTTTGAGATATAAAATTTCTAAATCTCAATATATGCTCTTTGGCCAGATTCTTCTTTGTCTGTCTGAGAATTTCTTTTACTAGGAAGTGTAAATTTTGAAAGCTCAAGTTAATAGTAGGACTGTCTAAATTAAAAAAGACTTTTCTAGAGTATTTTCTTTGAGACCCATGCTGTAGGAAAATGTTTCATAAAAGGAAACTGCTGTGCGAGGCAGGAGCATCTTTGTTCTGAACAGTGGGGGGAATGAGCCTGAGAAGGCAATTCTGTTCTCCAGTCTGGGGATAGAGATCATTTCTTCCTAAAGCTGAGATCCCATGGCTTATTCTGTGGAAAAGTAGAGGAGGTGGGTAGAGGGGAGGTTGCCTGGGGCTTGAAGATTTTCCAGGGCTGCTGGTGACAGCAGCAGGCCAATCTCCCAGTTGATCGTACCGCCTTGACTATTGTCCATGCCGCCATAATATCACATCTTGGGTTAGAGATCATCTGATTCATAGTTGTCAACTTGCTTATCCGCCAGAAACTCCAGGGGAGCTTTACCAAGAAAACACTGGTTCCTTGGATACCAATCCCCATATCTTCCGTTTGTGTTGGGATAGAGCTCTGGAGTAGGTATTTTTATTTTGCTTTTTCTATTTTTTTATTTAAAAATTTTTCAAGCTCTCAAAACCTCAAAGAATCATTCAAGAACATCCGTCCCTTTGACTGAGCTTCACCCACTGTTAACATCTTGCCACATCATTCCTTCTGCAGATACTGGGACAGCTCACCCCTAAATACTTCACACATTTCACTTACCAGGGAAGACTCTCTCCTCCCCAGCCTCGTGCTCACTACCACCGTGACCGTGTGTTCAGTTCCGTTGTTCGACGTAAATTCTATGCTGAGATTTCCCCAACTGTACTTCATAGCCTATTTTAGAATCCAGTCAAGTTTCTCACATTGCCTTTGGCCGTTGTGCCCCAAGGTCTTCCCCAGGCTGGAACAGTGGTCCCCTCTCCCTGTGAACTCAATGACACCGAATCCCCTGAGCGGTCCTGGCCAGTTTCCTAGCGTGAAAGCCCCCTGAGTGACCGTTTCCTCCAGGTGCGTCACATCCCGGGCGACTGTGTCCAGACTCCCACGACTGGTAATGAATAGATACTTTTAAAAACCTCCCTCAGAGATCAATGTGCAGCCAAGGTTTGAAATTCATTGAATTAATTAAAACCACTCCACTTTGTGTGTGTGTGTTATTGTGATGAAATATAACATAAAATTACCACTTTAACCATTTTTCAGTGGACATTTTTCTGTGGCATTAAGTACATTTACATGGTTGTGTAGCCATCACCACCATCCATCTCCAGAACTTTACTTTCCCAAACTGAAACTCCATACCCATTAAGCAATAACTCCCCATTCTCTCTTCCCCCCAATACCTGGCAACCACCGTTCTATTTTCCATTTCTATGAATTTGACTGCTCCAGGTGCCTCATGTAGGTGGAACCATACAGTATTTGTCCTTTGTGTCTGGCTTATTTCACTTAGCATGATCTTAAGAGTTCATCCATGTTGTAGCATGTGTCAATAGTTCCTTCATTTTAAGGCTGATATCCCATTGTATGTACATACCATGTTTTGTTTGTCCATTCATCCGTTGATGGGCACTTGGGTTGTTTCCACCTTTTGGCTATTGTGAATAACACTGCTGTGAACATGGGTGTACAAATATCTGTTCAAACCCCTCCTTTCATTTCTTTTGGGTATGTGCCCAGAAGTGGGGTTGCTGGATCATATGATGATTCTCTTTACTTTTTGAGGAATTGTCAATACACCCCACACTTTTCAGTGGAGTGAATTGAAGAATGCTTAGAAGGGTTGAAATGTCTTTGAGTTCAAGGAAGAACCCAATTAGAATGCAAGCCTTTGGCTCCTGTTCAGATTACCTCCTAGGAGGCGTGTTTAGATCCAGCTTTTCTTCATAAAGAGCAATGGGGGTAAAATCTAGCTAAATTTCTAGGTGAAATTTACTACTTTGTGACCTCAGGGATGAAGGGCAAGGGTTGGAGTATAGCTTTACATTTACATTATGCACAACTTTTTAGAGAGTTGTTTTAGTTTTTGACTGGTAACCTAAATAGTATTAATACATAGACAGTGAGTTGCCTTTGGCCTCTATAAATAGTGTAAAGTGAAGTAACTGGCTGCCTTTCTGAGGTGTCTGGGATTTTAAAATAGAATATGTTTTAATTTGGCTCCTCCAAATACCAGCCATGTGACCTTGACCAGCCAGGTCTTCCCTGGCTCATGTTGTTCAGCTGTAAAATGGGAATAATAATTGTAATCAGAATTGAATGAATAAACCTATGTAAAGCGTTTGGTGCCTGATACATAGAAAGCACTCATTCAGTGCAAGCTATTAATAATAGTGTATTTCCCATTGATTTTAAAGATGTTTAGATAATCCCAGTTGCCCCCAGGTGCAACTGTTTTATTGGACTTGGCATCTCTATGTGGCTTTCTTGAGACTGGCGGACTGAGGCCTCTAGAATGGTGGTTTTTAACCCAAGCAAAAGGTGCCAGGAGCATGAGAGAGCCAGGGCTCCAGAATAATCTTACAGTAAGCAGAAACTACGTATTTCCTGGGGGAAGTGTTGGTAATTTTTCCATGTGGCTAAGGCCCCAGGGTCCAGATTAAACAAGTGTGTTCGAAAGAGTCTGACTTCATTTTGCTTCAACTAAGGTGGATCTGTGACTAGGCAGCCAGCTGTTTTTTTTGAAGGCTGATCATTCTTCCACCCCCTGGTTGGAAAGGAGCCAGGAATTATAAGATCAACAGTTTAAGTCCATTTAACCAAGTTGTTGTCTCTTAATGATTAGTTTGGAGCTTGTGTTAAGAGCAATGTGTGGAGTTCCCAGGATTATTTAACAAGAGAAAATGTTGGCTCTGCAGAAGAGCCTAGTAAGTTTTGAAACTCAGAAAATCCTACTTCAGTGGAAAATCCTGATCCTAACCCTGGGTCTGCGATCTGTCTCTTGTTCCCTTGGTACAGTCTGGGGAGATTGTGCCTCATGTCTGGTAGGAGGGGACTGGACCACAAGAAGTAGGCATTGTGTACAGAGCTCTAAGAAGGGGGTACTGTTTTCTACCTTTTTCTGTTGGTTTAATCTCAAATAATGCTGATAATAACAAATACATATAATGCTTATCATATATGCCAGGTGCTGTTCTAAGCCCTTCATGGGAATTGCCCAGTTTGATCCTCACAACACCCCTCTGAGGTTTGATAATATTATCTCTATTTTACAGGTGGGAAAACTGAAGTGCACAGAGACTAAGTAACTTGCCCAACGTAGAGCTAGTGCGTGGCAGAGTGAAGGATTTGAATCCCAGCAATGTCGCTCCAGGCTTTGTGCCTGCCATACCAGTTGAAAACAAGCTAGAAAGTCGCTTTTGGTACTTGGTATTCTGTCTCTGGGTAAAGCATTTCACTGTTTTATTAGTTTCCTGTTTGTTTCTACCACTAATCAACTCAGTATAGCCATTAAATTTGGGAAAGGAAAGAATGTTAGGTTTTTAATAATAATAAAAATATTAATTTTTTGGACGCAGTAACTGGCTGATCACGAACAGTGACATGCATTGCCAGGGAGACTCTGAGCGAATGGGCTTGACTGGTGTCTTCTATTAAATTGGTCTCAGCAGAAGCTGAGCTCGGTCCTCACCAAAAACGAGAACTCGTCACAAAAACACACGAAAGAAAAGGATGGGGATGGGTGCAGAAGTAGCTGATATCAAAGGATCTGAAGCCTCAGAGGGCAGTTGAAGCCATGGGGGGCAGTAACCTAGCACGAGAAAGAAGACAGGGCATCACAGTTTAGAAGCAAGTAACTCATAATGATAATTTGCACCCCCTCTCACTGGCTTAAAATTTATTCGGCACATTCTGAATAAGGGAACATGGAAGTGTGTGCTCTTTTTTGGAGCAGTTTCTGCCAAGTTTACATTGCAGCCCCTGTAGGTTTGGCCAACAGTTAAGCAGAAAATAGGCTCATTTAGAAGCTCTTTAATTAGACTGAATGACTGAGACATACATTGATTCCAACATAATTTCTCTAGCAGCAGGAGTTTCTGAAATAAATCCATGACTCAAGTTTATGAATATCTACTTTCTTTTATTTGCTTTGGCTGATAGAAAACACAGAACCCCAAAGTTGGGACTTCAGAATTTATGAAGGGCTTAAACATTGTTTTCAGTGTATTTATATCCCCACTGCTGCCTTCATTGTCCTTGTCTACTTTTATTTTCCCTGTACCCATTTTTTTCATTTCTTTATATTTATAAATCTTTTTCTCTAACAGATCTCTGTAAAGCTCCTCAAATATTTTTAGGATGGAAGCGAGATATAATCCAAGTGTTTATTGAACAAGTGAACACTTGGGCTGCTCTCCGCCCTCAGGGTAGAGGTAGAGGACATGGCACAGTGGCCCCAAGCCCAGCTCTGGCTCTGTCACTTGCTACCACTCAGCTCTGGTTTCCTCTCCTGTGAGCTGAAGTAATGAAGTCATAGTACCTGTCTGATGGCATTATTAGGACAAAATGGGATAGTAAATGTAAAGCACTTAGCACAGAACCTGGCACAAAGAGAGTGCCCGGTGAGTGGAGAAGGCAGTGTCCGGTGACGAGAAGACAGGATTGAGAATGCAGTTGAGGATGCGTGCATGCGTGCGGGACCAACTAGCAGAAGGAGCACGTGCGTGGAGGATCTTGTCTGCCGTGGAAGGTGAGGATTCTGTAGACACTGAAGAGGCACCAACGGCGGGGCCTTTTCTGCTCCTCCTTCCTCAGCATTCCTTCTGTCCTGCGGTGACTCTGAGCCGGTGCTTCTTGCTATTTCTTTCCGTGCATTTGCTCCATCCATCTGGAGCCTGTGCTGGCTCAATTAAGAGGAGGCAGCTTTCTCTACTGATTCCAGCAGAACTGCAGGAGAGGCTCAAAACTCGCAACACGGGTGACCAAGACTGTTCTGGGAGATGGATTCTTCATTAAAATTTTACTGCTTGGTTTTCTTTTTCTTCTCCATCTTTATTTACTACCTTCTGTTATACATAAACTTTTGAAGTCTGAATAGCAAACAGCTGTTAATATTGCCATTGGAGAGCCACAGACGCAATTTAAAATAAACTGGTTTATAATGACATGAAGAAATGTTTATATAATTAAGTGAAAAGGCTGCATACACTGTAGGGAAGTTAGAACTTAGATTGTATGGGGAAAAGACTGGAAGGAAATGTGTGAAATTGTTAACAGTTGTTTTAGATAGAATGTTTCCTGTTTTGTAGTTCTCGTTTTTCCCAGAGAGACTGATAATCACATTTTAAAAAACTATGTTACTTTCCAAATTATTCCTTTTGTGAGAGGTGAAATTCTTCCCCATCCAGACTTGACTAATGGGCTCATATGGTCTCAGGCAGACATTGTTGGTGTGGTGAAATGAATTGCCTGTGGTCATCTTGCTGGCCCTGCTTTTCCTGCTACCTTGTTACCTGAGCCTGAGTTGCATGTCACCATCCGTGCCCCTCATGGGGCAGGGCATGTGTGCCACACAGGAATGTGAGTGTTCGTGCATGCTGGGTCAGAAGTTGGAAGACGGACTGAGTTCGAATTGGAAAATCTTGGGTAACTCACTTCGTGGATCAGGTTCAGAGCAGGTTTTCCCATGCTCTGTGCCAGTATCCTCTCTCGATGCCCTCAAGTCACAAGAAGAGAGTGTGTTTGCTCAGTTCTGGGTTTCCCTTTATCACCATCCATTTTCGGTGAACAGAATTCCGGTCAGCTGGCACATTACCAGCAAGGGCCAAATTAGACATAATTGCACATCAGTTTAACTTTAAGGTCTGTGGCTTAATGTGCTCTGCAGAAGCATGCCAGGCCTGGAGCTTTGTTCTCCCTGGGAATAGCGTGCCCCCAGACGAAAGGTTACAGTGTAATTCATCGTCCAAACCTAGACACCTAGGAAAGGGGGATTCTATTAATTATTCCAAGGCAACAGTGTGAATTGGGCCAGTTCTGGGCAAACAGGGATGTATGCTCATCCTGCCTGTAAGGATGGGTCTTGCTCTGTTCTCTGCAGTGAGATTCACTTTCCTAGACAGAGTCTTTACAGCAACCTTTGGAGGAGAGGGGAAACCAAAACAGTTGGAGAGGATGTTGGGGCATTCCAGAAAAGGGGAAGCAGGGTGTCTTTTCAGGAAAGTTGAGCTAAAAATAGAACACTGCCATTCAACAGTTGCTTGAGCTCTTCAAACGCTGGGGCTTGTGCCATTGTTTCTTTTCTCTGAATTCCCTGTGAGTCCTGCCTCCTTTTCTCTGTTATAAAGGAGCCGATCTGTGTACGGAGTCTGCTAGGATGAAGCCCCTTTAATATGCCAAGGGAGCTGGACGAGAGGACCACTAAGGCCCCTTCCAGCTCCCACAGCCCGTGATTTTATAATAGGTAACCCAAGGCCTGTGCTGCATGGGTAATGAGGAGGGACAAGTGGCGGCCCTTCCTGCTGAAAGGACAGGGCCCCTGCTCCTCTGTCCCTGGCTGTCACATACTCAATGGCAGCCTCTTCCCTGAGCCAAGGGGGGAAAACCATGGAGCGAGGGGCATGCAGGCCTTTACTGGAAAGTGCGCTGCGGGCTGGGGCGATCGGTATGTGATAGAGGTGGGCATTGAGGGGAAGAGAAAATAATAGAGTTAATCCTGTAGGCCAGGGTTTCTCAACCGCAGCACTTTTGACATTTTGGACTGTGCAATTCTTGGTTGGGGGGGCCGACCTGTGCATTGTGGGCCGTTTAGCATTGTCCCTGACACCCTCGATTCCAGCTGCTCCCCACTCACTTGTGACAGCACAAAATGTCTCCAGACATTGCCACATGTCCCCAGTTGAGAAGCACTATAGGTAAAGAAACAAAATTGTTTTCTGGACATTTCGTTTTGTGTGGCTACGTTTTGTCTGGCCAAGCTCCCACCTTAAGCCTTTATAATACCGTTTACTGGACCAATTAGCGTTTGTGACAGTGGGTGGTGATTTAAAATGAAATACCCTCACTTTCATGCTCTCCGATTTGGCTTTGAAATAAAGTGAGCTGAGCTCTCCCCTCCCGCCCCTTCAAGAGTGCATGAATAATGAGGGGTTTTTTTTCCCCTTTGCTAGGAATGGGATTATGCTTGTTCCCACCATTTAAAACTGTTTTTTTCAAATTTCTACCATGACTAGTGTCCCAGGGTTTATCCTGACAAAAATGTTCAATTTTAAATGAGGGTTCTCTAGAACAGTGCTTCCCACCCTGGAATGTGCCTGTGTGTTGCATGAGGATTCCGTTAAACTGCACATTCTGCTCCTGCGGGTCTGGGCTGGGCCCTGAGACTGTGTGCGTCTAACAGGCTCCTGGGTGACAGTGACGCTGCAGGTCTATAGGCCACACTTCAAGTAGCGAGGCTCTGGTAAGGACGCACTCTTGACAAGTAGAAGAAAGTTGGCAGACACGTCCAGGAGGATGACGTAAGGCTCTGGCTGGGGGCAGCATGAGGCTTTCAACAATCTGTCGTCGTAGTCCCTTCTGTGTGTGCTGGAGGTGACCCTCGAGCCTGTCCACAGTCTTGTAGGCAGCCAGGCAGTGGGAGGACCAATGCTTGCAGTGGCTTACTTGGCACCGAGCGTAGCAGTTTAACAGGGCGGCCTGAGACAGATGGCTGCCCCCCTCTGTATGGGCACTGAAGGGCAGGCCAGCTCCAGAAAGGCAGCAGATTGAACTGTTTTAGACTCCGAGCTATTTGCTGGCTGCTTGGGTTTGATTTCAGTAGAGATCCACAGAGGAGAACCAGTCCCTCCGAGGGGCTTTGGCGTACCGTTCTAGTTACTCAGCTCTGCAGGGGTTGGGTAGCCAGGCACCTGCTCCCCCAGCTCGGGACACTCTCCCAGAGTATTGGGCGACATGAAGAGCAGTTTGTGCTGCTCTCCTTACCCTGAAGCCTTTGTTGCTGCAGGTCTGCTGGGTACCAGGAAGGGAAAGGGGGTGGGATGTGGTATTGGGCACTGAGTGAAATGAGTAAAAGGTTTAAATCTGGTGATGCAGAGAAACATATAGAGCCTAGGCACCACCCGCGCTGTTCTGAGCCTGGAGCTGGCTTTGAATTTTGATTTTAATCTGCAAGTGCAGCATTGTCTTTACATTGCTTATTAAACTAACTAACTTGAAAAAGAGTTTTTAGAAGTAATAAACTGCCATCCTAGAAAAAATCTGAAAAGAAAAATTGTCAATTTTTAATCTTATTACCCCAATATAATCATTGTGAGCACTTAGGCATATTTCTTTCTAGTTTTTATTCCTTTCTGTATTTTTTAGTCTATATCTATTTAAAATTAACATTCCCATCATGGTGATGAAGGGTGTTAAACTTGTACTATTCATCATTTTTTGAAATTAGAAAAATGGCAATCTATGAAAGTCTTTGTGGGAGAAAGTCAGGTCTAGAGATCCTGACCAAATCTTAAGCCCCAAGTTCATTAAGTATTTGCATTTGAATATATTTGCTCCAGCTGAATGAAAAGGAACAACACACACACACACACTTGTGACTATTTTGTTTGTGTAGGATTTTAGGGCATTTTTTAGTTCTCTTATGGCATCTCTCTGGGTATTGAGTAAACATCTCTAGTCTATGGGTAAGGACAGGAGTTACAGTGGTTTAAAGACTAATTTGAGGTCCTAGTCCCGACCTGTCTTTGGACTTGTCTTTATAGCTGGAAGTAATCGGGGTGTGAGAAATGTTACCCGCAGGCAGAACTATATATACTGTTCAGTTATATAGTGCTGTGTGACATCACCCTAAACTTAGCAGAATAAATCTACCATCCTATTATGCTACAGATTCCTTGGGTCGGGAATTCGGACAGGACGTGGTGGGAATGGCTTGTCTCTGCTCCATTTACTGCTGTGGTCCCCAACTCCCAGGCCCCGGGTTAGGAAATGGGCTGTGTAGCACCACCTGCACCACACCCCCACCCCACCTCACGCCACCCCACCCCTAGTCCGTGGAAAAATTGTCTTCTGTGAGACTGGTCTCTGGTGCCAAAAAGGTTGGGGGCCGCTGATTTACTGGACCAATTAGTGAGCCTCAGATGGAAAGACTCAAACTGCTGGGGACTGGAATCATCTGGAAGCTGCCTCACTCATATGCCTGGTACCTGGACTGGGATGACTCGGAGGCTGGGCTCAGCGGGGGTTGCTCACCAGAGCATCTACAGGTTGACTCTCCATGTGGCTTGGGCTTCTCCCAGCATGACGACTGGTGTCCCAAGAGGGAGGGTTCCAAGAGAGTGAGCATCCTCTCAGAACAAATATTCAAAGAGACCATGTGGACGCTGCATGGATTTTTATAGTTTAGCTTGGAAGTCAGAGAACATCATTTCTGCCACACTCTATTGGTTGAAGCCATTGCAAGTCTGCCCAGATTTGAGGGGAGGGGTCCCAACTCCCAATGGCAGGAATCAAAACATTTACAGCCACTTAAAAGGCATATAAACTATTCAGCCCACACTACATCGTGGCCCTGATTCAGTGGAAAATTAGCTTGAGTAGAAATCAAAGCTGTATCAAGAATGAATTTTAAGTGAGGAAAAATATGAGCTGTGTATATTGTGAAGAATTAAAATGATTGAGGTGAGTAGAAAAATTGAAATTAACCTAAATGCCTAGAATTAGAGAGTGACATAAATTATAAAATATTTATGTTAGGAATATTATGCAGCTTTTAAAAGGACTGAGGTAGCTCTATATGTACTGATATGGGAATTATCTATTAAATAAAAAGATTATTTACATAAAAACATGCAGTGATCTGTTAGTATTTTAACATAAATAACATACATATATATAAAAATTTAGGAAACAGTCTTAAAGGAATTGTACTGAACTGTCCGTGGGGGTTTCTAATGTGGACAAGAGTAGACATGGGTAGGTTATGAAGAACAACTCACTTCTTACTCTGTAGTTCTATGCTGTTTAAGTTTTTTAATGAATTAAGTATTCCTGTATCGCACTTATGAGTTGCTATGGGATTTTAACATTTAAAATATAAAAGTTAATTTGGTTACTTTATAAAAACATAAAATTAATATGTTAAAGTATAGAATAAGTTAATTTGGTAAACATCTTCCTGGGACTGTTACTGAACCTTACTTTCCTTGTATTTTATTGCGTGACTAGATGCGGTAGGTGTGGTATATGCACAGGTAGGCACTAGCCTGTTTGGCCTGCACCGTAGATGCCAGATTTAAGGAAACCAGTCTTGTTTTTTTGTTTCTTACTGTTTAGTCTGTCTCCTCCTTGCTGGCAGCACAGTTCCTGGAATATGTGGTGATTCCAAATGGTTTTTTTTATAATGGCTTTAGTAGAAATTAAGAGTAGACATACTCATGTTGGGTTGAACCATTTAAGCTTGTATTATCTCCCAAATGGAATTAACTGTATTCATATAATCAAATTGAGGAAATTCAGTGGACTTAGAAAAGATTTGTAGCTTTAATCAAATTCAGACTGCCCTATTTCTGAGCTACTATGCTGGGGTGGGGTTTTTGGAGCCTCACATACCCCTCAAGCTGGTAGAACAGGGTGGGAGGTGAGGTGACGACCCAGAGCTATATTGTAAAGGTGCTGCTCTCTGCTTATTTCCTGGGTTGTACAGTAATCCGATCATACCTCATTTTCAAACAATTATATTATTTAAATTAGTCTCATAATAGGTAGTGAAGAATAACTCACACTGTGCCAGGGCTTGAGCAATGAGTTAGCCGATACTTCCAGCCCTTATGGCCTTACCATTTGCTAGGATAGACAGAAACATATAGTAAGTACTGATTAGGACTGGCTCACGACAACTTTGAGAGACACCTGGCTGGATCCTCTGTTTGCCCATCTGATCGACCATGCTTGGTGGCCCGGGAGGCAGACTATTACAGATCCCTTATGGGCTCCCTCACTCTCTGGCTTTTGGGTGATAAGTCAGGGCGTTTCCCCAGGCTAAGAGTTCGTGGTGGTGCAGTTCCTTTGCTGAAAGCCACAGCTCCTGTAGCGTGGTCCTCCCCCACGGCTGCTGTTATAGCTAAAGTCTTGCTGGATTCTGGCAACTAATCCTCCTCAAAATTTGCAACCGCTTAAATTTTTTTAAAAAAGGCACAAAAGCTACCCTGCCCCTTCAGACCTAGGGAGGCCGTGGCTCTCTGCAAGCTGCTGGATACCCCATAATCCTTCCTAGTTTCCCTTAACTTTTCATGCCTTTGTAAGTAGTTCTCTTATTAAACTTTTTCACTTAGACTGTTTGAGTACCATTTCTTGCCTGCTTGGACCCTGACTAATTAGATGATAGACCATTTTACAAATGAGAGTTGCAGTGTAGAGATCAGCGAGTATCAGAACCGGTTTCAAATCCGGGGTGTTTTATGTCAGAGCCTGATTCTTAACCTCAGGGCTTTACTATTCACCTGCTCCATCCAGGGGATTCTCAAAGTCATCCTCACATTGAGAAGAAACCCACGGAGAAAGTCTCTTTACCTGTTAGATATAGCTGTGAAGTCATGAGCCTGAAAAACAAACTAGCTCTTAAATATTTCAATAAATAACATCCTTCCAATCAACTCCTGTGGTTCAGGGTTTTTTGTTACTATCTCTTAATTGCCAGCAGAATCATTTTATAAATCAGGAAGGAAAAGATAACCTGAAAGTAATCAAACCTTTATTTTGCTATTCATTCTCTAGGTTTGGCCCAGGTTGACTGCTGGCTGTTTGCAAACCTGATCCATCTTGAGGGCCAAGTTTAAGGATAGTGAAAAGAAGTGCATAATTGAGTTGAAGGGCATTCCAAAGGAGGCACATAAAGATGTGCTCATTGATGGCTGCCAAGTTGAAATGAACATAGAGCTTCCAGGGGGCTATTCTGAAGGATAGGATATTTATTTCTGTATGTGATCTCTTGACTTGTAGATGCTAGGACTTAATCCTGTTACCTGAGTTTCACCTGAGTGCAGTCCTATGTATTCATTTCCTTGACCTGCAGAGGAACTCTAGGCCGGCCAGGCTGTCAGTGTTGAGGGCACGCTGCCCGCTACTGCCTTCTGACCACAGCTGTTCTGAGGCTGCACAGCGTGATGGTTAAGGGCTGGCCCTGGAGCAGGACTGCATTGGTGCTAATCCAGGACCCACAAATGAGCGCTCAGTGTCCTGGGGCTCTGAGCCTTGGTTTCCTCCTTGGATAAGTAGCAATAGTAGTACCTACCCCACACAGGTTTTGTGAGAATTAAATTAGTTGTGTGAAGGTCTTACAAGAATGTCTAGCACAAGCATAAGTGCTCATTAGTGGTTAGCATGCTTGTTTTGTTGTTGTTTTTTTTTTTTTTGGCTGTCATCATCCTCCCTTTGGTTTTTCTTCCTCCTGTGTAATCACGTTCCTCTGTAGATGTTGTCTGTCACATTTCAGTAATTTTTTTTTTTCCTGGAAAGAATACAGAAATTAACTCCGTAGCTACATTTGCAGAGATTGTGTCTAAGTCATGGAATATGAGAGAAAGAACCAAAGGAGACAGGGAAGTGAGTGTGCTGGTGAGAGAAGGTACAGCTCTAATAATGCTGCTTCTCACAAAGCCAATGTTAGGATCTGTGAGTCTCGGCCACATGTTTGGGCTGGTTTTTACGTCTTGCCATTTAGTCACTCCCTTTTATGGTCTGTGTTGTTAATACTTGTGACTTCCCTACCTTCTGGTTGACTTGGTGGACTGATCTGTTGCAGATGGGCATCTCTCTTGCATCAGCCACGTAAAAAGACATAAAAATTAAAGAAATTTTGCCTTAGGAAAGCAAGGATGAGAAATGCCCCGGTGACATCAGTAAAGAGGACACTCAAAGCCTGAGTGATGAGTAGGATTTGCAGCAGAACAGGGCATGTGGGGTAAAGTTCAGGCCCTTGAGGAATTGGGAAGTGGCACCTAGCTCTCCCTGCATTAACACCAGTAACCAGGAAAAGCTGTTCTACCCATAAATTGGGGGGAGGGAGGGTCCTACCCCCTGGCTAGGGAATGGCCATGGGAGCAAGGAAAGGAACTGACGTGAAACTGGGACCCAAAACCTGAGTCACTCATAGACGAGCTCGATGAATCCATGTGATCATCCCCCTGGCCCAGATGAGACATTAACACAAAGTTTTCTGACGCAGGTGGAGAAGGTTAAGGGAACTATAAAAAGGATTTGGGCTGCAGGGCCTTCACTGAAAATATACCTACTTTGTTTCTCAATTTTTCTGTGGACGATGAAATTCTCTTCTTCTTGTCCTTCCAATTAAAATGAGAACCTATGGTATGATTTATTATAAGAAGTCTTAACTTCTAATAGTCTGATCACATTTGAATGGAAATGGTATCACAGTACAACTAGGTTGGTTATAACATTTATAGTCTTTGTGATAATACAGACGTATGCATTGACTTAACCCACTGAATAGCTATGGGAGTGAATGAGCTACGTGTGTAATGGGGAGGGGAAGGAATGCGAATCCTTTATTACACAAAGTACACCAACTGTGTGGCACAGGTATGAGGAACCACCTGGCTACTCATGGTACCTTGCCCTGGGATAAGCGTTTTCACATGGGGTGCAGGTACGCATCTCCCTTACCTGAATCACTGCTCAGCTGTTGCCCTACTTCCTTCTTTTTTCTCCTGAATTTAAAGTCACCTAACAATACAATACCTGGTATAAAGACCAGATTTATTGTGCTTGAGTCTAAAGAGATGCTCAATGGAAGCTTAATATACTATGTCCCGGTTGAAAATTGTTTCTGGAATTGGCTGGAAAGTGGGAATACTTATTGCCCCATAAAGTGGGAAGTGCCAGGATTTATAGTGGGAAAACATACACAAACAACTTCTGGAGTTTTAAATCATCTCATTATAGAACCTCATTTCAACATAATAGTTATCTGGCATATGCAGTGGATATAGAAGCAGAAGTTATGATGGATTTACAAACTATAAAGTGCAGCTTTGCTTCTGAATATAATGAGGGGACAGAGTTGTATATGAAAAGAGCACGAGTTTTAGAATCTGCACCCTAACTGTGAGCTGCCTGGCACTGGGGCCTCGGGCAAGTTCCTAGCCGTCGGAGCAGTTTTCCTTTGTGAAATAGGATTGTCTCTGTAGCAGGATGCCTGGGAAGATCAGCAGTTACGTGTCAGGCTGCTAGCACAGAGCCTAGTAAATTAAAAAACGACAGCTGCTACAGGACATGGCATTTCATGGCTGAAACACATCCAGAGTTTTGTCAAAGAGCAAGTGTTCAGTTGTAGAGTTCATGGCTGAAGGTTTAACACATTTATTGGGCAATCTCTAGACTAGTTTTGTAAGATATTTGTGAAAAATTGTAATCTTTTCTCTACTTTTTCTATTTCAAATCTACTTTGGTATATTTTTTCTTATAATTTGAATATGGGAGTGTAAACTGATATAAATGAGGGAGAAGAGAGGCCTCTTCCTTACAATAGTAGAAGAAATGATAGAAAATCAGTAGATGCTTACATTAGTGGATACAAGTTTTAGGAGTAAAAGGATATATATAGTCCCGAAGTGTCCCCTCACAAGTTACCTTTTATAAAAGGGAAAACAGTAAGCTTGTAGTGGAGAAACCTGGCATACATCACCTTCACCAAGTGATTAAAGGTAGCATCACCCATATCGAGACAAAGCAACATCACGTGCCTGCTCATATCATGCTGTGAAAAGTGCACAACCTGAGTTTTGTGTGCTTATGTGCAAAAAGTGCATAACCTGAACCTCATCACAAGGAAACATCAGATCAATCTAAATTGATGTACATTCTACAAAATCACTCATTGGTAATCTTCAAACACCGAGTCAGAGACGACAAAGGCTGACAACAGTTCCAGATTAAAGGAGGCTGGTGACACGTCACATCTGAATACGTGGGACAAAGAGCTATAAAAAACATTGCTGGGACAAGGGGCGACCCCTTAAATGTGGAGTAGATAATAGTGTTGTATCAGTATTAGATTTCTGGATTTGGATAATTGTACTGAGGTTATGTAATAAAATGCTCTCATTCTTGAGAAATACAATAAAAAATCAGAGACGTTGTAGCCCAAGGCCAGAGGAGCTCACATTTGTCCTTATGGCCTTAGCTATCTGGTCTGCTTTATTCTTGTCCCAGTATGACCTTGGGAGAGGTGTGTGGAATCCTGACAACAGGGGAAGACATTTTCTTTGAGCAGAGGTGAAATACTATGTATATTGTGAATGTCCCATCATTGTCTTTTGGATGGATGAAGAACTGATTAGAACTTAAGGAGTAACATTTGAGACTTAGAGGTGATCATTATTGACCTGTTAGTATTTTATTTAAACAACCCTCTGAGTGGTTGGCTGGATTCTCTAAGCTTTTTAACTTTTTGAAAGTATTTCCCTATGTGTTGAGCTAATCTTAAGCCATTCATACTGTTTAAAAGAAGAAAGATTTAAAATTATCTATCCATTTGGCAGATGAAGAAGACAGACCTACAGAGGATAAATAAATGACTTGCTCAAGGTGGTTCCTGCCAGATCTAGAACCTCCATCCCACAGCCTCCTGGGATAGGGTTCTTTCATAGAGCATCATCAGTTCTATGTACTTCTTGGAAGTATACAAAAAAATACAAATATACAAAATATAAGAAAGCAAACTTACATCTTTTTCTGGAGTAGTTTAGCTGTAGTTCTGTTTCGAAAAGAGAATTAGAACAGAGAGGGATACATTTCTAACTTAAAACTCTTGGGTTCTGTGAAATTGGTTAAAGAGGCTCAATTTGATACAAGATATGTCTCTATGTGGTGAACCCTTTGGATAGCCCTAAATATATCATGGTGAGGTTTGAGCAGTCTGGTGTCTTTAGGACTCTCTCGTTGGTATGTGAGCAATAGGGTCTGTTACTGTGTCTATGTGTGATGACTGGTGAATCCCACGTTCCTGGTGGTCTCACTCGCTGAGAAACAGCAGCGTAAAGTGGCTAAGCGCCAGGTGAGGGAGCTGAATGCCAGTGTTTGCATCTCAGCTCTGCCAGTAGCCAGCGGTGTGACTCCAGGCACGGATAATAATGGAAATGATGATAATAGGGCTGTTGTTAAGATTAAATGAGTTAATATTTACAAAGAATTTAAAATAGTACCTGGGATATAGAAAGTGCTATTATAAAACCGTGGTGTTTTAGGTACATAGACATATGTGTCTAAGTCTATAAATAGACATAAAATTTACCATTTTAAACGTTTTTAAGTGTATGGCTCTCTGGTATTAAGAACTTTTACTTTGTTGTGCAACCAACACTAACTCCCTAGTCTCTCCTCTACCCAACCCGTGACGACTTCTATCCTACTTTCTGTCTCTGAATTTGGGATTACTCTAGGTATCTCATAAGTGAAATCATACAACATCTGTCTTTTTGTGAGTGGCTTATTTCACTTAGAATAATGTCCTCAAGGTTCATCCATGTTGTAGCATGTGTCAGTATTTCCTTTTTAAGGATGAATAATACTTCATTCTATGTATAGACCACGTTTTGCTTATCCATTTGTCCATGGTCTCTTGGGTTGCTTCCTCCTTTTGGCTATTGTGGATAATGCTGCTATAAACATGGGTACAAATATCTGTTCAAGTCTCTGCTTTCACTTCCTTTGGATATAAATCCAGAAGTAGGATTGTTGGATCATATGGTAATTTTATACTTAATTTTTTGGCAACTGCCATACTGTTTTCCACAGGGGCTGTATTATTTTACATTCCTACCAGCAATACACAGGGTTCCAATTTTTTCACATCCACTCTAACACTTGTTTTCTTTTTATGTAAGCACTTTTTTCCCCACCTGGTTCTTAGTGTGCAGTGTAAGCATTTTTATAAATAAAAATATTGGAGGAATTTATTAAACAATAGTCTAATATTCAGTGTCTGTGTTGTTCCCTTAGTCTTTTTAAAGAGTGATAATTAAAATATTTTGACTAGAGGAGATTTGGGAAACCTTCTGGTTAATTAATGTTTACCAGCAGAACTTGTACCAGAACCCTCATTCTGTGTTTCACTTAACTTCTCCCTGATCTAACCCTCCACCTCCCGTGCACTCTACTTTTAAGGAGAAAGGCAGGTCATGAATAATAAGCTCATGGCAAGAATTTATATAGAACCAAGAACTTTTTGGTTTATGTCCAAGAGTGTGTAAAGAATGGGTCTTCTCAGTTTTTCCTACCAAATTGGGGTAAACCCACCCTCCAAGTGTATTGCAAAACTTGAATGAAGAACAGACTTGGAGTATCCACCATAAAACAAGCTCGTCTCTGAAAAAAGATGTGGGGGAAAAATGGATGGAATGAGAAAGTTCTCGTTCTTCTTTGACTCACATTTTTTCTTCTTGATGTGCTTTTCTACTTTGTGAATATAGTTTTAGTGGGTGCTGACGGCACCAGTGCATTAAGAGGGTCACATGTATTTTGCGAGAAGTTTTTGGCGAGGCCGGTGGGTCACAGCAGTTGGCAGCGATATGGGGCATAGCTGGATCTGTCAAGGACTGTTGGAATAAGCTGGTCAAGTGCCTTGAAGAAGATGCTTCCCAGGAATGATGCCTCCCAGTTGGGTTCTCTCTGCTGCCTGCACATGTGCAGCCAAGCGTGAGCTAAGCTGGGAGTCGGTGCCCGGTTGGTTAAAGATGATGCTGCTCATAGCCTGAGGCCTCCATGCTGTTAAGGCAGGTGCTGGTGGCACACAGGCCCATGCGCAGCCCTGGGGTACACCTGGCATGTATCCTCAGAATGCTGATTTTCCTAAGTTCAGGGATGGGAACCCCTTACCTTTTATTTACTGAAATACAGATCGATTGTGGATTAGAACTCAAAACGATGGGGGATTTTATGCTGATTGACCTTTGAGCTGTGCCCCCAGGTACTCCTCTTCACCCCTTGATGTGATGTGGACACTGAGAGTCAGACCGCTGCAAGGCTGTGCTCGCCACGTGGTGGCTGTGACCTGCGACAAATGGTTGAGCCGTCTCAAGTCTCTGTTTGACATCTGTAAAAATGGGAATAATACCAGTGTTACAGAGTTGTCGTGAGCTAAATGCCGTGCGGCGGAGCGGGGCCAGCGCTGGCTTTGGCTGTGGAAATGTGCGTGTCCAGGAGACAAAGCCTCACCAGCTGCTGCCCCGTAGCTCACCTGGCAAGGTTTCAATATGCGGAATTCACGGCCACCTTTCCTTTCTTGCTGGACCTCTTCTGTCTGCCCTTCATCTCCCCACAGGTACCTCTGATTCCTCCTGACCTGATATCAAGAGGGAAGGAAGGCTGGCTTGGGGGAGGGTCTGGAGTGGCCCCAGACCACTCCAGAGGAACCCACTCCCAGGGCAGAAACCCATCTGGTGTGCGGCGCAAGGCCCCCCTCAAGCGGAGGCATCAGGGTGGCAGTGGATAGAGCACGAGGAGAGGAGACGGGGAAGGATTTTGAAGAGCAGATCTAGAGCTGTTCTCCGTCTTCACCTCCCATGGATGCAACGGTAAACATGTCGTGAGGAAAAGCAGGTCCGTGTGGACTGTGAATACCGGTGAACTACCAGAATGAGCTCGGTCGAATGTTTAAATTATAATCATTATTATAATATCATCAGTGACTTCACAGCTGCTGCCCAGTGAACTGTATGTGGTTCTGTGGAAGTTATGTGCGTGACTAATTGTGCCAGGTTAACTGTGTTGAAAGCACTTCTATCATTAGAAGGAACTTCTGCCCAGCTCCTTCATTTTGAGCTGTCACCTGGTCTTGCTGTCATGTCACAACTTGTGCTCCTCTCCTCTACACTGCATGGAAACAGCTGTACAATGTCCTGGGGGTCTCCCTGCTTCTCTCCTCAAGAAGCCCAGACTTTTGGGAGGATGGGGAGGAAGGGCCCTCTTAGGTGTTTCCGTAAAATGGAGACTTTTAAGGCTGAGGAGTGGACGGAAGACGAACAAAAGTGCATCTTGATGTGCGTGTGATTTCTTCATTCCTGTCTTCAGCAGATGTTTCCCCACCCAACTTCCTTTCTCTCCCTTTCTCCAAACCTGACTTCAAACTCTCTTCATGTAGAAAACTGGCTCTGGTTAATCCCCTCATTGAGTGTTCTCTTCTCCCCTGCTTGGCTTTCCTGTTCTTTGTACTGTAATTAGTTTGTGCTTTTTCCAAAGGAACTTTTGTAACTTTTCTCTGCTGTTACATGTGTCTTCTCCTGTTAGATTGTAAACTGCTGAGGCGCGGGTCCTTCTCCCACCCTGTCCCTTCTTTCTGATCCTGAAGTGCTCTGCAACTGTTCAGGCATTAGAGGCTCTGCTACATACCGAAAGGAACGCATTCTGTTGTTGTATTTACCGGTTTTAATTATAAGGCGCTTGGAATGCAGTCGAGGACTCTGCATCTCCATAATTCTCTGCCAGCGTTTTGTATCTAGTGGACCATTAATAAGGATAAATTTCCATCCTTGCTTGGCTTCGTCATTGTGGACACTTCTGCACAGATGCTGGCAGGGCTCTCGCGTGGAGTAGAAACAATGACTTAATTCTGAAACTGTATTCAAATCCTCTGAGGAACTAGTGGCTGATACACAGATGATTTGGCTATCTCCTGTGGTCTGCAGTAGACATATGGTGTGAGGGGATTTACTTACAGTACCGTGGTCCGGTCCCCAGCCAAGAAAGACATGCCTGGAGGGGATCAGTTATTTAAGTCTGAAGCAGAACAGCATGGATTATATTTAAGATGGTTGCTGACTTGGCTATTATGTAAAGTTCTTTGAGCTTTGGACTAAAGAATTGTAATATCTGAAAACCTTAGTGTCTTTCTTGTGTTTACAAGAACATCCACTGTTTTTCTAAACTTGGGACCATCTACTTTCTGAGAGCAGTGGTCACTGTGCGTTAGAACAGAAAGCATGAGCCAAGACCAAACTGTTTTCAGCTTTGTTGCCCTAGTGGGGTAAATTCTTTCCCATGAGAGAGCTGTTCTCAGTGTATTTTAGATGCTTTCCAAGTAGTTTACAAAATCATGGATTGTATACATTCTCTCCAGCCTGCAAACGCCATGCGAGTCTCACTCACTTTTGCCAACTCAACTCTCTTCCCACGTTAGCCATTCCATTTTCTCCTACTGCCCCCTGTGCTGTTGACCTAAAAGAATAAAAACGTTTGCTCTGATATAACAGGGTACCTCCAAAACACAAAATTCAGTAAAAACTAAACAAAAGCAAAGAGGGGTTTTAAATACAAACCGGCTCTGTAACCTATTAGCTCTGGGACTTAGAGCAAAGCCCTTAACCCATTTTAGTCTTAGTCAAGTGGAGGTAATAATGCTTGTCCGTCTGATGAGGGCTGTTACGGTCATATGAGAGAATTTAGGTGATAGCACTTTATAAATATATGTGACTTCTATGGAACCAAGGAACTCAAGTCCTGCTGCTTGGTATTGGCACCACACGCGGTGTATGATTTCTCATACATCCGGTTTCCTGCAAACCCTGAATGTGTGGACTGCTGCTGATTTTCATGTCCTACTTAAACCAAGGAAGCTTCTTGCTAATGAGAGCTAGTTTAATCTGCTTTCGTCCAGAATGTAATCACATTGAAATGTATTCTTGGTCCGTGACTGTATTGTCAACATATTCCCATTTGCATAGTATGATCCCTTTGAGAGCTGAGTTTTTGGCACTATTTAAAAAATTGACTATCCTGAATCATGTGTTAATTCACACTCACTAACAAACAGCATATGTTTGCATTAATAGTACCCTTCTGTTCTACATCATAGCCTTTTAAATGAGTCTGTTGTATTAAACTTCTCTCCAAATGTAAGTTTTGATTTAAAGTCAGCTCCTTAATATAATCCCTAGAACAGCAGAATGCTTCCAGGTTTTGTCCCCTTAATGATACAAACTTGTCTCTATGTAAATTGGCACACTGGGATGACTTTCTGGTACTGAGCCATGTGTGGTTTCCACCTCCACCTTCAAAGTCACAAAATGAGCTGGCTGCTGCTCATTGGCTTCCTCCTCCTTCCCCCATACCATGCTCCTCTTCTTCCTGTTCTTTCTGTTGCCAAATCCTGCCCGTGCAGAGCATTACTATGTTTTTCCTCCTTCTAATTAGACTTGTAAGGTTTTATGTCACGTTGGCTCCTTGCAGCCTTCTCTTCACTCTCCAGGTTAGGTCCCCTTCCATTCTTTCCCTTTCACTCACCTGTGACCCTACCTGTTCTCCCTCATTAGCTTGTTGTACCCAAGCTATCCATTGAGGCACTTAGGCCTTCTAATAGAACACCATGGTGTTCGTCATCTTCTGATCACTTCCTTTCTGCCGCCTTTGAACTTCTGTAATTTTTTTTTTTTTCACACTAAGTCTGAACAAATATTCGTACATTTTGAGTGACTGCGGTCCTTTTCTAAAAGTTCAAATGGATCAGTTAGATGCCTGAAAGTCATCCTTCAAAATGAATCTGGTGTGAAGACTTATTCCTCATTATAGATTTTTTTCTGTAACTCAACCTTAAAACAAATTTAATTTTTTTTTCTGATTTAGATATATTAAAGTAATACATGTCAATGGTATACAGATTTGGAAAATGTGTAAGAATCAAAAAAGATAAAAAACCCAGAGCCAGCCTTTTGGTAACAAATTCTGTTAACGTTTGGTATTTTCTTCTAGGCTTTTTTCCCCTCTTAATCATAATGTATTGTATAACATTACATAATTATTATAATTAAGAATATTTATAACTAAAACTGTAGGTTTTAAAATTTTATATAACTTCACATTAAATTTGCAGATGATAAAGGAGATGGACATTAAAGCGACTGAATAAGGGGAAAATTGAGTATAATCATCTTTGGAAAAACTAGCTTATAAAATTATGCCTTTATTATAAAAATATCTATAGATTATTTACATTTTATAACTTATTTAGTAATTGGTTATAATTTAATTATTAAGTAAAAACGATTTAAAAAAATTCTCATACAACAGCCTCATAAGGTAGGTAGCATTATTCCCATTTTACATATGAGAGAGCTGACTGTCTAGTTAACTAGTCCATGACTGAGCGTGCCACAATTACAGGCACATGTAACTCCCCAAGCCACACCCACTTTCTACTTAGCCACACCCCTTTTTATCAGGTAATCTTTGTCAGGCAAAAATTCACCACCTTGGGAGAAAGGGAATAGAGTGGAGGACGATCCCTCGGATAAAAATGTTAAATTTTCTCAATTGCATTCTTAGCATTTATTGATCATATGACTTTTCTTTGTTGATATGATATATCACGTAAATAGCTTCATTTTTGTTTTGGTCTTATTACAACCCTTGTGTTCCTGATACAGTCTAATTTTGCAATACTGAATATTTTTTTCTTTGGGCCATATTTGAGATTTTTATATCTCTGGGAAATAAGCATATACTTTCTCAAGATGGTATCATTAATTTTATATGGTTTTCAGTAGGAGAAACAAACTCATATAAATCTATCTGCTGATATCAGTAACACCAGTGATGTCACCCTCAGAAGAGCTTAATGGCTGTTGGGTCAGTCATCAAACGTCTACATCAGGGAGGCAGTGACACTGCAGTGTAGTAGAAAGATCATGAACTTTTGGAATCGCTTGTTTTGAATCCCAGTTCTTCCATTTAACTGTTTTTATGATCTTAGAGCTACCTAAACCTAAAGTACCCATCTCTCTGAGTTTGTTTCCCATCAGAAAATTGGATATTCCTATGTTAAAGAGGAATGCAGGGACTTAAGAGTTCATTTATGTAAAATATCTGACATAATAAGATTTTTTTCATTAAGTGTTGATCCTTTCTATTTATGTGTGCATCACAAAGAGCTTACATTGATTAGAGAAATAAGATTTGTATACTGGAAAACATATATAGAAAAAACTCCTTGTAACCAAGAGGTTGTTTTGTTTTCTTACACTTAGCTTTGGATCATTTGTGATTTATTTTTTTTCCTAGCAAAAATTAGGCCAAGACTCACTATTCTATTGTCTTCTAAAGCTTCCAATTTGGAGAAATATCCTCTGATATTTTACTATTTTGAGTAGTTTTTGAGAGGATAGGGACACAGAGTGTTAGCAATGACTTGCTGCTTGGGAACAGCCCAGAGGACTGTTGTTATATAATTCCTGCAAAGTCTGTTTAACAGTTGTAAAATATCATTATTCCGATGGGGTGTTAAAATTTAGGTAAACATTTTTTTTTTTTTTTTTTGAGACAGAGTCTCACTCTTTTGCCGGGGCTAGAGTGAGTGCCGTGGCGTCAGCCTAGCTCACAGCAACCTCACACTCCTGGGCTCAAGCAATCCTACTGCCTCAGCCTCCCAAGTAGCTGGGACTACAAGCATGCGCCACCATGCCCGGCTAATTTTTTCTATATATTTTTAGCTGTCCAATTAATTTCTTTCTATTTTTGGTAGAGACGGGGTCTCGCTCTTGCTCAGGCTGGTGTCAAACTCCTGAGCTCAAACAATCCACCCGCCTCGGCCTCCCAGAGTGCTAGGATTACAGGTGTGAGCCACTGCGCCTGGCCTAGTCTCTAACTTTTAATTGGAGTGTTTAATCATTTACATTTAATGTAATTATTGATAATACACGGTCTATGTATGCCTCATTGCTATTTGTTTTCTATATGTCTTATGCTTCTTTTTTTCTTCTATTCCTCCATTACTGTCTTTGTTTTTATTAAATAGATATCTTCTAGTATACCAGTTTTATTTTCTTGTTGTTAGTTTAAACATATAAATGTATTATATACATATATGTGTATATATATGTGTATGTATATGTCTGTATGTGAGTGTGTATGTGTGTGTGTATGTGTGTGTATGTTTATTCACTCAGTGGTTGCCTGGGGATTATAATTAACACTTTAATTTTTAACAATACAGTTTGGATTTTTTTTTTTTTTTGAGACAAAGTCTCACTCTGTTGCCCGGGCTAGAGTGAGTGCCATGGCGTCAGCCTAGCTCACAGCAATCTCAAACTCCTGGGCTCAAGTGGTCCTCCTGCCTCAGTCTCCCAAGTAGCTGAGACTACA